>JACXGI010006272.1:0-30828 GCA_016801175.1 Esox masquinongy | reverse complement strand
TATATTAATGATTTGGTAGTGCTTTATTCTGCAGAATGGAAATAACTAGGTGATTTCCAGAAAACAACAGTTGGGTATCAACACGTTAACTACACATCCCTAGTAAGGGTGGTGCTGTGGAAATGAAAAGGGCACTGCTAGGAAAGTTGTGGGGAAAAAATGTGTAACTGAGACAGGTAACATTGGGTATGAGCAGGCTAATTACCCATGGATTATTTTATTTTTTATTAACAGGGCTTAAAATGAAAACCATCCAACCCCAATTGTGGTAGATTTTGGCATTGGCAGGTGGATATTTGTGCTCGAAAATATCCTAAAGTGAGTGTTTGTGGGGTATTTCTATAGTTTTGTTCACATGCTTTGTGTCTTTCAATGTTAGTTTGAGTTTGAACTTCAACGGCTAGTGAAGACATTACATTGCATTAATGCGGTACGGTCAGATTTGAGGTTTGAGTGGCAAGACAGAAAATATCCCACAGACACCATTGTTGTTGCCTTCGTTACCATGGTAACCTATTTTCAGGGACAACTGAAAATATCAGATCTGTGATATTCTGGCCCTGACTCAGTTCTAAAGATTTTCAGGAAATTGAGAAGGGATGTGCTGCATTACAGCATACTCATTTGTTTTGTGTTTTTTGGTGTAATTTTATGAACATTTTAGTTACAACAGTTAATTGTTCAATAACTACATCAAAACTACACCCGAGAAAGTATTCTAAATAACTCAAGAAGCTCCCCGTAGACGTGTTAAATGAACACTGTTTATCTACGCAAACAAGGGATTTAAATAAAAACGTTGATTAATTTAATGTTTGATTATCAGTGAGAAAAATGAATCTCAGTATATCACAATTTTGAATCGCAATTCTGAGGGAAATCACAAAACATTATCATACACATCACAATATCATTCACAGTATCGTATTGTGATCCACGTATCTGGATAATATCTTATCAGGACATCCCAGCCAATACCTACCCCTATCTAATGAAGGGGAGTGAAATTTGATAGTTATGTTTGATTGTTATTTTTAGCAATATTGGTACTTTCACATGAAGTTGCAATTTGTAAAATAATAAAAAAGACATAAGAAATAAGACCAAATACCAGTGAGCAATGTTTGGAACATAAAATTGACAATAAAGGAAAAACCAGTAAGAGCCTAAACACACTATCAGCATCCCAGTATAGTGGTGACATATTGTGAGGTCCTATGCCACACATATATACCAGAAATGCCTTCTCCAGCCCTTGTGTTTGGTTCCAGGAGTCTGCCCAGGACGGAGTGATCACCAGGGACATCCATCGAACGTTCCCCGCTCATGACTACTTCAAAGACAGCGACGGCGATGGCCAGGACTCCCTCTACAAGATCTGTAAGGTGAGAATGAATGGAAGGGACTGGCCAGGCTGCTGCACAACGGATCCCTTGATAACAGTCTAAACACCTCTCCCGGCTCAACCTGATAGTGCCAATGGAAATTAAAACGCTATAGAAATGATTATGCACAGTAAGTCTGTGTGTGTCTGTGTGTGTCTGTGTGTGTCTGTGTGTGTCTGTGTGTGTCTGTGTGTGTGTCTATCGTCTATTCTCTCGTCAGTAGTGTAAAAGGGCCTTGAGATAGAGACAAACGGAACAGATAAGCGAGGAAACAAAAGGCTGCGTACACAGAGTTGCCATAGTAACGTATCGACATACTGATGAAGTATCTGACACTTGCTTTTAGGGTTTGGAAACAAGCTAGCTGCACATTTTCTATTAAATGTAGCTTTTCAGAGAACACGGATGGACACTGTGGAGAAGCTCCGGAGTGAAACGAGGGTTGATGGTCAGAAAGCCCTTACATTTTCTACATTACTAAGTAGGTTAGTTGGGTGGCACAGTCTTATTTGTATGCAAATTAATGTAGATTGCCTGTTGATGGGGTCAGCCAGTTCCTGAAAAGAGACTTGTGTACTTTTGTCTCCCATTTCAATCTTACATAATGCTGTTTAGTCCAAATACATTTGAAATAACTGTGATGTCCTTGTGGATTAATTAGGTTAGGGCTAGTGTATATTATGTCTGCTTGTAGGTGTGTGTGTACAACAACAACATAAATCTAGCGTTGTGTCATACTTTGATTTATTATGATTACGTTGCGTTTTAGTAATTCAGCAGAAACTCTTATTATCCAGAACGACTAACAGGCCGTGGATTCATCTTGAAATGGCATTGTGTCGACCGTGCAGTTGAAAATGAGGTCCAAATCTCCACCACGTGGTGGTTGTTGTCCGAACCATCATCACCGCACGCTAGAGTCTGTCAGTTAATCTGTCCCTATGCAAATGAAATGGCTCCAACAGACTAATAGAGGTTTGGTCTGTCCCGGACCTCCACCCATAAAGCCCTGTACAGCTTTTCAATTACACTGGCAAAAGGCCTAACCAGTCAGGTGGGAAACCGATATACTTGTGTTTAACCCGTTCCACTGGTCGGTACTCGCGGATAGGGCTACGTTTAAGTGGTTGAAAGGAAACGATTTTGAGATGATGGGGAAAATTGTAAGACTACAGGTGACGACAACAGTTCACCTGACTGTTGTTTAATGCTAGTGACGCCGGACAGCGATTTTACTTATAGAAATTTAGACACAATAGTGAAATTCTAGTTTTCCCTCTAAAATGAATGTCCCCATGCTGCTTGGATGTATAGTTTTTGTTGAGTAGAAATATGGCACGCAGCTAGCTTTTATAAATATAGAGGTTGAAATGAGAGGAATAACCTTGTGTTTTCATGTGCCATTTCATCTCTCAAGTCAGCACAGTAATTTCAATGGACTAATATCACCTGAGTCTTCAATTCAGGTGATTTTTTTTTCTCTCCTAGCTGTGCATGTTGAGGAACTTGAGAAAGCACACTTCTTCTTCGTTCTTATATTTGGAACACAACTCTTTATCCTCACCATCAAACAAGAACAGCAAAGACTGACGTTGTCTTTGCTATTTAATAATGGTCTGTTCTTGAATAGCGATCTGGGTTAGGTGGGCATATATTGATTACTTGTTCTGTTTCCAACATTATTAGCTACATTTTTTACAAAAAAGACCAGTGTTAGGGTTTCTCAAAGTAATTCAGAGAAACAGATTATCATTTAAGTGCACAGAGTGTAGAATAGAGTGCGTTCAATGTGTGTTTCCGTTGCAATTATTTTTTTACAGTAGACTAGTCATTGTGTTTAGAACTACCCAGGGTGTGATATGTAACTGTATATAAAACATAATGATCATGTGTGTGACAGGAGTTTTGTGATATGGAAATGTTAAGGGGTAATATATGGACTCATCAGTGTATTGCTTGCTTGTGTGGCGTCAATACAATAGTTTTTTTATAATCCTCAATTTTTCACTCAGGCAAAAACATTTTACATGCAAAGGTTGTCAAATTTGCAGGATGGATGGGTTCACTTTCTTGTTTGTTTTGCTCAACAACAGAATGGCTGTCTGTCAAACCCATATAATGCTGAGAAGCTCCTAATCTGAGCTCTGATGTCATGCATAGCACATTACTGTTCAACCATTCCAATTTAATGTCCCAATCTGCTATTTCCAATCCATATTCAGGTTCTCTGTGTAAGTTGCTACCATTTTCTTTATTGGCATTAATGAATGTTTTACTCAGAAGCTTTAGTCAAATGTGTGTTATGAAACTCTACAATGTACATATGACAATGCCAGTTAGAAATTTAACAGCTTACGTCAGCACTTACCGTACACACTTGGTGACCAACTTATTAGGGACGCTTGCTAGTTCCTGGTCAGACCCCTTTCTCTCCAGGAACAGCTGGGATTCTTCGGATCATGGATTCTACAAGGAGCCAGAGATGTTCTACGTGGATGTAGGTCCTAGCTGATTTGATGGCGTCACACAGTTGCTGTTGATTGGACGCTCTATTCAGTTGAGTCCTTGGGACCGTGCGGGTTCCTCAAGTCAACTGAACGAGGGCTTGTTGGACCTGGCCAGGACTTCCCACTCCTCAACCTTAGCAGTGGGGCCTGATGTTGTCACCTGTTTCATTAGCCCATTTGTGACAATGGCTGGCCATGTAGGTATTCTGAAATGCTGTTCTGCGGCGCCTTTACTTGACTGTTTGTGGTCTGCCTGTTAGCTTGGATCTCTTTTTTTCAGCAAGCTATTTTTGCCTTTCCCAATAAACCCCGGAAACTGTTGTGTTCAAAAAGCCCAGAGGGCAGCCGTTTCTGAGATACCGGAACGGTCGCGCCTGGCGGCGATAATCAAAGGATGCTCAAAGTAGCTTAGTTCACTCATTCAAGCGTTAATCTGAACAGAATCCCTCCACGCCTGTTTGCCTGCTTTACCTGGCAAGACTCGGCCACACCGCTCACTGTTAGCTGTACCTAATGAACTGACCGCTGGGGGGGAATGTCACAGTTTTGACCTGCAGGCCCGTACGCCAGTGGGTTCCAGTGAGGTAAAATGGAGCAGCAAGACACCAGGCAGCGTGTACACCGCGTTGTTGAAGACGTCATCTATGTGTTGGTGAATTGAACTGCAAGCACAGGGATTCCGCAAACTGTCGTTTATTTTTCCCTCCAGCTGCTCACTGCATGTTGGCCTTTAAGGAGACTCGTGCAGAAGATGGAGCCCTCTCCCCCTCCCATTCCCGCTGCCCATCCCACCCTGTTGTTAAATCTACCCTTTGAAAACGGGGCTTTGCAAAGCTCTCCATTTCTTGACTGACACAGCCAGATTAACGTCGCCCGGACAAAGACGGTCCTGAAAGGCTTTCAGCCAGGAGGGCCGAACAATCCCCTCAGAAAATGTGCTTTCTGTGCTGTTGGAGTGCAAATGCTCCTCTCCCGACTGACGAGCAATGTGAGCCCGACTGAGCTGGTTGTACTGTATCGTGTGGCCCCTTAAAACGCTTTCACAACAGACCGATGCAAATGGGTCTAAATCGGTAGGACTTGAATCCACAAGCGACCACCTGAACACACTGGCACTGTAAAAGGGCTTTCCCATCCGAAACACTGACACACTGGCTCACTGTACAGTGATGTCAGTATAATATACTGCCCAATGTACAGGATTATGTGTGTCAGATTTGAACAGACGCAGCACCGCTTGCTTAGGAGCTACGTTTTAATCAGGCACAGTAGGCCTCAGTGGCTGAATTCAGAGGAACACACGCACTATACCGTCTCATGTTCATCGCGTGATACGAGGTTCCTAACATGTTCCCTCCACGTTCTGTGTTCCAGGCCTATTCAGTCTATGACGAGGAGATTGGCTACTGTCAGGGACAGTCCTTCCTGGCTGCTGTTCTGCTCCTGCATGTAAGTGGAGACGAAACAATTATACAGTGTCTGCACAATGTCGGTGTGATATTTACACGTCAACCGTGGAGCCACAGAGAGTCATTATGAAGGTAGACTTCTCCAAAAATGCTCCAGAAGACAATGGTAACACGATCCAACTGAGATCTAGACCATAGACGTGACATTTTGGAGAGGTCTTCCAGAGGATGTGTAAATCCGGACATTCAGCCCTAGTGAGCTGTGATTTGTGAGAGTGCAAAGACTCTCCCTCCTGGTTTATATACCTTATATATACTCATGGAAATTTGTGTATATGCATTTACAACCATAGAGCTGAAAAGGAGAAGAGGAATGATAGAGCAGAAATAGAAGTATAGAGAGGGAGAGAGAGAATAATATAGAAAAGAACTAAATGCAGAGGTAGAGGTGTCCTTGGGAATGCAGGAAAACAAGATGGAAAGTGGAGCAAGGTCTGAGAGCGAGGGTGAGGGATGGAGGGAGGTGTGGAGCGATAGAGGAAAAGTCTGGCGAGAGAGAGAAAGAAGTAGTGGATGAGAAGGGCTTTGGAATACAGGAAACAGGGAGGTGTCAGGGATATTAATGGCTGTTCCTGTCTGCAGCCGCGTGTTCAGCCCAGGACACACTGTCCCCTGATTAAATACCTGCCTCCCTGTCTCCGTCAAACACACGTTGCAGCTTGCAGAAAGTCTCTGTCATTATCTAGGAGACGCACACCTTGATACTCTGCATTATTTTCCTGCTGAGTCGGGACACACAACTGTAGTCTTTCACATTGATATTCCAACCTTTGTTTGCTCACTCCTGCCCCTCTTCCTCCTCTTTCAGCCCCCCTCTCTCAAGTTCCCCCTTTCTCTGCAAGTGTCTTCCAGCTCTTTCCCAGTGAGACAAAGAGTGTTTGGAGAAAGCCTCCCTCTCAATCCGCAGACAAATGACTCGGAGCAATACTCAAGTCACAATAGATTTCTCAGGGTGTATCATAGTCATATTTGCAGCAGTCTTTGTTTGTTGCGACGTCAACATTGAATATTCTCAGCCACTGACTGTACATCCCCGGTTCATGTTTTGCCTTGATGCTTCTGAGTCCAAGGATGAAATGAAACGACTTCAATTTGACCTCCTGCCTCTCAGGCCTCCTCCTCACACATCCCATCGTTTGACTGTTCCGTCTTAACGTTCACCGTTTTTTTTTTCCCGTCCCATCTTTTAGATGCCAGAGGAGCAGGCCTTCTGTGTGCTGGTGAAGATCATGTACGAGTACGGCCTGAGAGAGCTCTACAAGAACAACTTTGAGGACCTGCACTGCAAGTTCTACCAGCTGGAACGGCTGCTTCAGGTTAGCCCGACCTACCTCAACAAAGCCCTCTTCGTAACCTAAAAAGTAATATCATGTAAAATTAGAACTGTGTCATCATTAGAGCATGCGTGCGTGCGTGTGTGATGGAGAGAGTGAGCAAGCGTGAGGCTGGGCGTTGCGATGACACAAGCGTCTATCTACGCTTTGTTTTACTATTTTTGAACTTGATTCGCGCTGCCCAGTTCCACCGCCACACAAGCGTGCAACACGGTGAGCAGCAAGCCAGGCAACATGGTCTGTGCCCTTATTTCCTATATACCATAGACCATATCCGTCATGTTCAGAAACATACACTGGGATATTTAGACCAAAATCTAATACAAGAGAACAATGAAGATTGTAGAAAGAAGTGAGTGCGGAGAGCCGCTAGCTAAAAATGTCTAATTGGGCATGAGTTTTTTTTCACTTTGCCCTTTGAAAATGAAGCAGCGAATTAATGAATCTACTGTATCGACCCAATAGAATTCCATTGTAGAAAGTATTTTTTTGCTAAGTATAATAATGAGAATTGCAAATCAAGATGGACTTATTGCATTGGCAGGTTAAACTGCTTGCTAAAGGAAACCTAAAACTAACCACAGGCTTTGATCATAAAGCCTTAGGTGCACACAGTCCCACCTCCCACACCTGAGAGTCATGGCGGTATGTCTCTCAAACAACTACATTTCCAAGAAAAAGATGCATTTATAATAAAGGTAATAAGGACTGTATAATTGGATACGCTATTTATGCATTTTTCATAATGCTTAAGTATAAAAAAAAATACCCTAAATAAAATAAATGTTATGCCTATCTCACTCTTGAAAGCACATCTTGCATTTTCTGAAACTGACTTCTATTAGGTCTACTGGCGCAACTTCTTACAGTACATTTGGCCTGGAACTGAAGAACTGCAAATCAGACGAGGAAGCAGTTTTCTTTTCCGCCATTGTTTAAAAAACATTGTTTACTTGTCTCTCATTTATTAAGCGCAAAGCTGTATGACAGTGAGGACAATGGTTGGATAGTAGCCTAAGGGAAACATGTCCCAAATTGTTTACATTTGAATTTATTTACAAACAATTTTTTAGGCTACTATTATAATGCCCTCTTTGTTTGTACGTGGTAAGTTTATATAATTAATCTATAGACTACAAGAGAATACAATTCTGAATAAGCTACTGTATCAGTGCAAGACAAAATAAGACCTATTCCTATTGAATTTTTCATTTCAAATACATTTTATGTAAGAAATTTTTTTTAGATTTAAAGATATTTATATTATTTGCAGCTTTTTTAAAATTAGTTTTCAACTAATGTGGTTTAATACATTATGTTCCCTCTGTCTGCACAGTACACCCGCCACTTCCATGAATAAAACACAGACAATGTCAATGTTGAGGTCATTCGGACAATATGTAAATCCAGATAGTGTCCAGTGAGCATTTTGTGTTTGTGCAAAGACACTCACTCATGGTCAGTGTATTGTACTTTATTAAACCTTTATACTCATGTACATTTTTCTATATGTGAATTTCCAAAAATATTTAAAAGGATGTTTAGAAAATGGCCACTGTACCATCAAGGACTGAATATTTTTTCAAATGTGTTATTTTTCTTTTTTTTTTTTTTTATGGATTTAGAAAACTTTCTAAAAACCTGTTTTTGCTTTGTCATTATGTGGTATAATGTTGATTGATTGAGGTAAAAAATAAGTTTAAAATGAGGCTGTAACATTACAAAATGTGAATAAAGTAAAGGGTTCTGAATACTCTCCGAATGCACTGTATATGTTCAGACGGGTGACAAATTAAGGGAAAAACATCAAGAAATGAGTGGAGGAACATAACGAATGCAGATTCTTCCATACGGGTGTATTGCATGATACAATTAAGCAGTTAACATATCATTCGCATATCATGCACTGTGGTGTGTTTAAAAATGCTGAGCAGGCCCATTTGACCTTTTTTTGGATTTTGGATCAAGATGGCAAGAGCAATGGATTTAATGGACTTTGAATGAGAGTAAATTATTGGGTCTCTTCCGGGATGACAATGCCCCCATCCACAGGGCACAAGGGGTCATCCACAGGGCACAAGGGGTCACTGAAGGGTTTGATGTGCATGAAAATGAAGTGAGTCACATTATGCTGTGGCCACACTCACCAGGTCTCAACCCAGTTGAACACCTATGGTAGATTTTGGACCGACGTGTTAGACCATGCTGTCAACCACCATCATCCAAACACCAAATGAAGGAATTTCATTTGGAAGAATGGTGTTCCATCCCTTCAGTAGAGTTCCAGAGACTTGTAGAATCTATGCCAAGGTGCACTGAAGCTGTTTTGGCGGTTCGTGGCCCAACACCTTAATGAGACACTTTGTTGTTGTTTTCTTTGATTTGTCACCTCGTATTGTGTGTGTGTGTGTGTGTGTGTGTGTGTGTGTGTGTGTGTGTGTGTGTGTGTGTGTGTATTTGTGATGTAGTTCTGCTTGTGATGGTGATGTTGAAATGACCCTTCCCTCTCCTCTTACTTCCTGTCTCTAGGAGCAGCTCCCAGACCTGTGGTCCCACTTCCAGGATCTGAACCTAGAAGCCCACATGTATGCGTCCCAATGGTTCCTCACACTCTTCACTGCCAAGTTCCCCCTCTGCATGGTCTTCCACATCACTGACCTGCTGCTGTATGAGGTAAATTAACATGCCCGAATGCTGCCCCAACACTGGTGTTAAGACCTCGCTTAATACTGCTCTTATCCCCGACACTGGTGTTAAGACCCCACTTAATACTGCTCTTATCCCCGACACTGGTGTTAAGACCCCTCTTAATCCTGCTCTTATCCCTGACACTGGTGTTAAGACCCCTCTTAATCCTGCTTTTATCCCCGACACTGATGTTAAGACCCCTCTTAATACTGCTCTTATCCCCGACACTGGTGTTAAGACCTCTCTTAATTTCACTCCTAACTTCAACACCGGTTTTGAGACCCCTTAATGCCAACACTCTCTTAGTTGTTGTAATACTGAGGTAGAAGTTTCACAGTTCCATGCCTCCCTGCGTCTGTTCTATGCCTAGGACTGTTAAGTGACCTCCAAGTATTGTGTGGTATTGATGTGTCAGAGCTGTGTGCTGTTAATGGTTAAGACAGAGAGTTTAGTTACTGTAACATCATCACCTCTAAAAACCACATGGGCGGTGATTAACATCTCATCTACCCTAAGCCAGGAGTGTTTGACTTGCAGTTAGGGCGGAGAATTGGCAGAATCCTCACAATACAACATTTTTACAACAATTAATGACAAAATGAGCAATTTTGAATTAAGTGAGGAAAACAGTATTGCCACTATCAGTGAGCCCAAACCACCTGGTACAGAGAACCTGGGTGGTAAACTAGTAAGATCTGTGGTGGACAGATCTTACTTGTTTTTGCTGCTCCCATTTTCCATATCTTCAATCGTAGCCTACAGGAAAGTGTCTGCCACGAACCATGAGGGTAGCTTAAGTTATTCCACTACCCCAAAATAGCAACATACCCTGCCCTTGTTCAAACAGCCAACCAATCTGTTCTCGTCAAACAAAAGGAAAGAATTGTGTATATTATTGTTCAATATATTTTCAACTTCCAGGAATTATGACCAGATCCTGGCATGGTGGCTTGTATTATCTTGCTGAAACATGTTGGCTGTAGTAGCTGGATATGGAGGTCCTGGGCTGGCGTGGTAACACACCTGGTCTGCGGTCGAGGCCAGTTGGTCATACTGCAAAATAACCTAAAACGCTGTTGAAGGTGGCTCATTAGGTGGATAATTTAATATTATTTTGTCTTGCAACAGCTATGGTGTAAATTACTGCAGTCAGTGTGCCAATTACAGATTCCCTCAGAACTTTGGCATTGGGTTGTGTGACAAAACTGGCATTTTATTGTCCCCAGCACATGGTGCACCTGTGTAATTGTCATGCTTTTTACTCTGTTAAATACTTTTGTGTGCAAAATGACACTGGAAATAAGCTTTTTGTGTGTGTTTCAGGTCATGAAACATGGGACCAGCACTTTACATGTTGTATTTATATTTTTCTTTGGTACAGCAGCTGATTATTAGCATGGTTATGGGACCGGGCACTCAATGTGCTTGGGAATGAAATATGGTTACTGATTCGCTGAAAGAAATTGATAAGAAGACGGTACAGATACAGCATTATATAATGGTAATGATACAGCATTATATAATGGTAATGATACAGCATTATATAATGGTAATGATACAGCATTATATAATGGTAATGATACAGCATTATATAATGGTAATGATGCAGCATTATATACATCAGCTGAAACAGTAAAGGACATCCCTGAAACCTTAAACAAGCAGCTATGGTCAGTTTTAGAATGGACAAATAACAATAGGCTGGTGCTAAATATCAGTATCAGAAATGTGTAGGGGTTGTATTGTGGACAAATTGCTCACTCAAGCCTAAAGCTAGTCTATATCTAGTGTTACATAATGTGGAGACTGATCACGTTGCAGAGACTAAACTGCTAGGTGTCACCCTGAATTGAGAGGTGACTCAGTCAAAACGTATGGATTCAGTGGTCACTGAGATGGGAAGAGGTATGTCCCTGTTAATGCGTTGCTCTGCTTTTTGTACATCACAATTGATCAAACCGTCCGGTGGGTTCTAGTTTTAACATGTCTGGAGTACTGGCCAATTACAGTATGGTCGGGTGCCAAAATGATAGACTGGTGAACTGCAGTCGGCATGCAACCGAGCTTTACGTATAACCCTGAAATGTACACAGAGTGCGAATTTCACTGGCATGCTTGGTTGTGTTTGGGGAAATATTAATACAGTTACCGCCAAATGATTGTCACCGTAAAGATGGGCAGAAATGTCATCTATATCAATTAAACAACACAGGTAATGAGTGCTATTATGTTTAAAAATAAAAATAAATCACATTTTTATTTTATGCAAATATATTTTTTTCTCCAAAAGATGGGTGTTACTATTATTGCACTCAATGATTCATATACTGTAAACTGAACTTAATTAAATGTGTGTTAGATTGCTATCGTAAGGATCTGTATTGTATTGTATTGCCTTTCCTGGCTTCCTGCTACGCTGGGGTATTAACATAAGGGTGAAGCACATGTCAAAACACCTAAAAGAGAAACAACTTAATTTTGAAAAAGTACACACCCTCAAATTTTTTTTTTTTTTTTTTTACACTTCAACACTGTTGACATAAGGTTACTGTAACCTAATTTAAAAAATGGTACTGAAAGATTTTACTTTCCAATCAGCAGAAATGCCTTCTACCAGTATCTTACATCAACTGGAAGGTTTTTTTGCGCTGCTCTTTCCAGAACAGTTTCAACTGTGTCATGTTCAAGGGCTTTCTTGCATAGATGTCCCGCTTCAACTCCACCCACTGCATTTTGATAGGATTAAGTGGCTTTGACTCAGCCAGTCCATAACCATAATCTTTTCCCTTTTTAAGCCATTCTGCTGTAGCTTTGCTTGTGTGTTTTGGATAATTGTCTTAATGCAAGATCCATATTTGGTTCAGCTTCAGCTTTTTGACAGATGGCCTCACATTCTCCTCAAGAATTATCTGGTACAGTATGGAATTTATGATTGACTCATTGATGGCAAGTTGGCCAGACCCTGAGGCAGCCAAGCATCCCCTAACCATCTTCAGTTCAAAGGCATCGTTTTGTTTTCACCAAACATGGTGTCTTGCATTGTGGCCAAACAACTCCACCTTTGACTTATATGTCCAGAGAACATTGTTCCAGTAGTTTTGGTCTGTAACCTTACTTTTTGCCTGTCTTCCCTTGTAGGCCAAGATTGTGCAGTCTATTTCTGACAGTTTACTCATGCACTTCGAAATTGATTGTGGCAAGACAAGCCTGTACCTTCCTTGATGTTACCCTGGGGTTCTTAAAACAACTTTGAGCATCTTTCGGTCTGCTCTTTGACTGAATTTGATGGAACTTTCCAGGGGGTGTACTTGGCCGCAAATGCATTTTCCAACAAGTCAGTGACACCAATCACACATTGAAATCCAAACAGAAATGATTAGGCCTTAATAGACCACAAAATCAACATTTCGCAATGGTTATATCAGTCTCTGGAATTTGAAACCCCTTTCAAAACCTGTGGTTTAAATTGAAGAGAGCGTGATATTTCTTTTGTGCATATGTATGGTACGTATTTTGTTTTTAATTTAAAGTTTGTTTGGACCTCAGAGATACTGTAGTAGAATTGCTTTGGCGGCCATTATTGGGATCCAAAGTAAAATACCTACAGATCCACTTCATCTTACTTTTAACCCCAACACGGTCCATTACCTGATATTAGTGCACACTAAACAAAACCCTCTAATCAGTGCTTGACTTGAGATTAACTTGAGATTAAATAAGTGCATGAACTGACATATCGCACATTAGACTATGTCAAAATGTATGTGTTAATGAGGCTTGTTCCATTAAAGTAGCCTATCCCAGATATGTTTTGCCTAAAAAAGGAACAGGAACGCTGTTTGCCTGGAATTAGAAGTACCGGAACTCCGTTCCGGCCCAAGTGAAGCGCTGCCTCTAAGGCTAACTCTTAACCCTAACCACAGACGTTGAAAGTGTTCCACATGACTTTGGGCTAACACAAAGTGAAACCTCTTCACTGCTCGCGTACTCTCCACCTCTTCAAAAGCTGAAGTCCAAGCAATGTGACACTGACAAGTACAGACACACAGTTCTAACATGATATACCCATCAAGTCCACAAAGGCCCTTCAAACATTAACAGACAGAAGCATACCCCCACTGTTGTCTTCTTTGTCTCTTCCCCTTTTCCTTCTGAGGTACACTTGGTACTTCTGGTGGAAGAGATTGCCTTTCCCCCCAAATAACACCCTAATCTCCACAGTGCACGCACTTTGACCCCTATGGACCAGGATCAAATATAAAGCCCTGATTCTCGTCTTCGTCGTCTTCGTCAGTCTTCTTCATCTTTATCTTATTATTCTGTTTTCATCTTCTACCCCTTTCCGTTCATCCCTCTCTCGCTCTGTCTTTTGGCCCCAGGGCAGAACAATTAAAAGTTTCCTTGGTGTTTCTCAGCCAATGAGCCGGGTGATGGGAATCTGCTCCTCTCTTTTCTTTTCAATGCCTCTGGCCTCTTGTTTCTCTCTTTCTGTTTATATCTGTATATATCTATCGGTGTATGTATATAACTTTAGCTGTGCATAGCTATATCTGCAAATATGTATATATACCTGTGTAAATCTATACCTGTGCATGTCTAGCTACAGGCATGTGTACCTTATTATCTTGATCTTACACAGAACATTCCTGAACCCTAGATATAACCAGTTATTGTGGCATGCATTGTTTCAGAATAATGATCACGTTTTTTTTCTTTGAACAATTTTCACTCAAAGGTTAGCGTCACGATTTCTTGGGTGTAAAACCACAACCTCATAAACAACAATTGTATTTTTCACAATCTTTTTTGTTCATATTGACCTGGGATGCCAGTAGTTATGGGTGGTCCTGTACATCTGTACCCATGTATGTATATCCCATTGATATACATGTGGTAACTCTTATGTACAGTATGTCTGGAAAGAGAGGTCACTTATTCCTGGCTTTTCTACTGTTGGCCTCTTTTGTGTTTCTGTGACTTCTCTCCTTTTTCTCTGTGGAATTGTTTTAGCCCATTCCTTCTCCTTGGTCTGTTCTGCTCCTGTGTTGTCTTCCCGTTCGTTGTGGGGGGAGGGGGGGCACCCGGCGCGAACCTCGCTGTGTTTCTCTGCATTGCTACAGTACGTCAAAACCTCCTCACGCATGATGACTCGGTTTGACTCCATCTGCAGTTTGACACGGTGCATGTGAAAGTTTGTTAATAGTCGGTCCATGCGTGCACGCACACACACGCGCGCGCACACACACACACATATGCACGCGCACGCTCACACTCCACTCTCTTCCACTCTTTCTGAGTCCTGACACCCCAGCGCCATCTAGAGCCCTTTGAATAGATAGAGAGGGAGTGAGAGAGAAGAGGCCCTTTTCTCGGTTATTTATAGAGCTGGGGGGATATTTTTAGCCCAGTGTTGCCATGTGAACGGGCTGTCGGAGCGATGGAGGAGACGGGTGTTCAGCATCCACTCTCTCTCACTCTCCTTCACTCTTTTACTCTCTTTCTGATGCTCTCTCTTTATCACCCTTCCTCTCTCGCTTCCAGTCTCTGCCATTCAGTCTCTCTCTTGGTGTATCTTTCCCCCCCTTCTCCTACCCTTCTCCCCTACTTTCTTATTGATTTTTCCTATTTATCTTTTCTCTCACTGATCTTTTCTTTCCTGTTCCTCATTGGTCCATGTTACTGTCACCCTGTGACCAAGATGCCGCCTCACCTGTCTGTCTCTCCCCGTCTGCCTCTCTCTCCTCCATCTCTCTCTTCCTCCCTCTCCTCCGTCTCTCTCTTCCTCCCTCTGACTCACTCCTCCTCTCTCCGGCATGGCCCACACTGCTTGACCTCTGTCCATCTCACCCTGTCTTCAAAGCAGTTATGTCACTTGTTAATGTCGATCCGGGTGTGTTTGTATCCTCAGGGTCAGGTGTCGAATCAACGTAAGTGGAGGGTTCCTGTGATGTTCCCACAATTTTTCCTAAGTAGTCGTCCGCCGAAGGACTAGTCCCCTGTGGAAATCAAACCCGCGACTCTGGCGTCGGGCTGGGCCGGGCCATATCAACAAAAATCAGTATTGCGTTAAGTGGACCCAATTACCTCTAACAATATGTATCGCAATAGCTTAGTGTTAAAAAAGGCTGAGTACAATTGTGCCATATTCCAATGCAGTTCAGACATTCTGCTAACAAAATTAGTGTAATCAACATTAAGAAGTACCTCAATAATGATATATATTTTTTTGGCACGCGCTAACAGAGCTACAGGACATTTGATACAGTAGCAGTTGATATGACAGTTAATAGCAGTTGATATGACAGTTGGTTAGATGAAACACTTGATCCATGCCTTAACTGACACTTCGTGTTACGGACGAGGTGATCGCCACGTGGTGCTAAGATGGAGGATCAAGCAGCCTCTTTCTCTCACGTGCTGTTTTACCCTGTGATTGTGTGTGTGTGCGTGTGTGTGCGTGTGCGCGTGTAAAGCAAAACAAGCCGTATGTCCTGTGACAGAGATCTTCTTGTCTCCCCCAGGGGCTGAACATCATCTTCAATGTGTCCCTGGCTCTCCTCAAGGTACAGTTGACCTCCTTCACTTTGGTTGATCTGCAGGAGTTCCAATCCATTCTTTTAATTTTCAGGTAAATGCCGTTCTGGTTTTAGAGAAGCTCACTGAACACAGAGGCCTGGGCCAGACTCGGGCGTGTATTCACCCACTATCTCAGTAGGAGTGCTGAACTAGAATCTCGTACCGTTTTGGTGACAGTGAACAGTTATATGGATTGGGAGGAAATCCTCAGCACTAATGAGGACAAGGTTTTAGACCTCTAAGATTGACGCATAGTGCATAGGTTGTTAGAGCGGTGCTGTGCGATATGACGAAAATACATACATACTGGTGCATATTTTCTGAATGAATGTAATGGCTATAACAAACATATTCAGACACAAACATTTAACTTTACAAGAAAAAGCCATGTGGTTAACCTACAATTTTGGATCATGACAATTTTGTTATTTTGATATGAAATGAGTTAAATCACCGAACCACAATACAGCATGTACATGTTTTTGTCTGTTCGTAGTCCCCTCACTCTCAGTGGACATACTGCAGTGTTGAGGAATGCAGAGCAACTGCTGGGTGACAGGATGATGTAATGTTGGCTAGCATACGTGGGGTAATGTGTTGTCAGACCGAGGAAAGGTTTGCCTATGTCTCCCTCTGCTGGTTGTAAGACAGTACCACCCCCGGGGACTTGAACGGACTTGATGGTTCTGAGAGCAACCAGGTTGTTGTGGTCATTAGGCAACGAGCAAGTGACTGGATTTGTCGAGATAGGGGAGAGTTTTTTTTTTTTTTTCTGAAGGAGCAGTGGGCTGACTGACATGTTTCAGAGGCGCAGTGAAGGGAGAGACGTAGGGTGGGCCGCCCCCTAGGCCTCAGAATGTTTTAAGACGTTCTCCATTGAGTGGCCTAATGAATACCACTAGGTGTTTAAGAAGCCATCCGGAGAAACCTGCGGTCAGCGTTAAGAGGAGGTGTAAGAAGTAAAAAGTCAAAGTTACTTGTCTTGGTTCCAGGTCTTTAATGCTTTTTTTTCTCTCTTCCCTCTTTATCTTTTTGATCGATTAAGGTCACTGGTTAGTTGTGAACCCCCTTTACCTGGTCATTTAGGTGTTTTGTTGGTGAACCTAAATTGGTAAACAGGGCCAAGTACTTTGTACTTCTTACACCGCTGGCATTTGGGCAGGCTGACTATATAGTAATACCATAGCTGAGTTTGGTGATAATACAGGTTAACATTTCCGTGTCATTTCCATTTGGGTTTGAAATGTGCAAACATTAAATAAAGCAAACATTTGCATTAGCCTGTTGTACATCATGAACATAATAAGGGTATCTGGACTACAAAACACCATCACTTTAATACACATCCAAAATGTGCATTCATTCGTTCATCAAAGAGAAAGGAACATATAGAAAAAATGGGAAGTTATGTTGATTTGGTTTTTAAACAAATGGATAACCCGAAATGACAGGAATTGCTTTAGAGGTTGCAACCTGAAGATATTCTGTTAACTAACAGACAAAGAAATTCATGTGTACTTGGAGCATAGAGATGTATAAAGGTCATTAGTGTCCAAAGGCCTTTTACCAGCCTGAGCATCAACAATGGGAACTGATAGGTATCGTTGTCTACACACCTCTGAGGCTTCTGTAGTTAATGGGACGCTTCCCAAAAAAAGTGAAATTATAGGAACCGTTAACTAAAATGCCAGTAAGAAGAAACAAAAAGAGTTCCCATAGCATTCCTCTTACGACATAATATATTTTTAAATTTAATTTAACAAAAAATAGTAGAACTACAATTGATGATATTGAAAAACCAGGAGGATCAGGTCCCGTTACGATGGTAGCGATTTGTTTTATTGCCCTCCCCCAGGTGTTGGGATAGAAACGGCATTGCAGAGGAGTATGATATGCACGTTAATATAATAATGAAGGAAGGGATTCATCGGGCTGTGTTCCTTTCATTCAAAAAATTGCTTTTGGTGTTTCAGAGTACAATTGCTGACAAATGTCTATAGCAATCAATCAGGTTTATTTTGATAAAGCCCTTTTTACCTCAGCAGTTGTCACAAAGTGTTCATACACACACCCAAGAAACTCCAAAGAGTAAGCAACAACGGAAGTTGATTGACGGCGTCCAGGAAAAACCCTCTAGTATGTTCAAAACCTAGGGAGGAGCCAACTCTGAGGGGGTGTCCAGTCCTCATCTGGCTGTGCCAGGTGAAGATTATAAGAGTACATGATTTCTTTGGGCCACATGCATGTTCAAGTGATCAGCAGCAGGTCAGTAAATACAGGTAGGCTGTGTCTACATAACCAGGTATACCGGGACGGCCAGCTGGGCTGTGGACAGTGATGGTGACTTTGGTCAGTAATGGAGCTTTATTCTGTAGGAGAAAGCTCTGCAACCTTTTTTTAAATAAAAGGTTAACATTTATCTAATGTTCCGAAAATGGAAAAAAAGACGCTCTTGAAGTATTTTTGATATCCTCCTCATACAGCTGTGTGTCGTCTGCGTAGAAGTGAAAGTTGATCATTTCTTCTGGATGATGTCACAGAGAGGCAGAGTACCTTTTTTTGAAGGGGTGTCCAGTCCATCCAAAACATACAAACTGATATATTTCTGAGAGATAGGATCTAAACCAGGAAACAACATGACAAATATGGGTTTCCAATTTCCAAAAGTAGGGAGTGATCAATGGTGTCAAAGTCAGCACTAAGGTCACGAAGCACGATAACAGAGGAAAAAACTTTTAAAACATAATTTACCACCTTCAAGTGCAGTCTTAATTTGTAAATACTATATGTTATCTTCACTTCACTTATATTCACCCAGCACAGCCGGAAGAGGACTGGCCACCCCACAGAGTCTGGTTCCTCTCTAGGTTTCTTCCTAGTTCTGACGTACTAGGGTTTTTTTTCCGTGCCACTATGCGTCCAAATCAGTTTTTGCGTGCTCTTTGGGGTTTCAGGCTGGGTATCTGTAAAAGGACTTAGTGACAGATTATGTTAAAAGGGCTTTATAAAATATATTTGATGGATTTAAATACATTTGATTTGGATTGGATTTATGAAATGCTCCACTCCAGTTTCAGACCCTAAAGTTCTGTAGCACTGAGACTGCACTTGTAAAGGTGGTAAATGACCTCTTAATGGCATTGACAACAAAATATTTTTGATTTCAAATTGGATGGAAATGGTTCTTTTTAAATGCTTTACATTTTAGATTCACTATGTCCTTGTCATAATGTGTATGATTAATGTGTATGATTGCTCAGGCAATCATACGTTTTTTTGTTGGCATTGCACATGAGGTTTGCTGTGAGGGTAACAAGGTCATCATTTTGGGTGTGTCACGTCCACAGACTCTTTGGGGACATGGTCTTGACTCCTTGCTGGTATACTGTACATGGTCATGACTCCTTGCTGGTATTCTGTACATGGTCGTGACTCCCTGCTGGTGTACTGTACATGGTCATGACTCCCTGCTGGTATAGTGTACATGGTCATGACTCTGGTATAGTGTACTGTGCATGGTCTTGACTGCTTGTCTATTGTACTGCACATGGTCAACTACTTTGCATGGTCATGACTCTGCTGGCACACTGTACTTTGCATGGTCATGACTCTGCTGGCACACTGTACTTTGCATGGTCATGACTGCTGGTACACTGTACTTTGCATGGTCATGACTCTGCTGGTACACTGTACTTTGCATGGTCATGACTCTGCTGGTACACTGTACTTTGCATGGTCCTGGTACACTACTTTGCATGGTCATGACTCTCCTGGTACACTGTACTTTGTATGGTCATGACTCTCCTGGTAAACTGTACTGGGTCTAAACTCCTCGTTAACAATACGCTGTCTATTGTTAGATTTTGAAAAGCCTCTAGATACCAGTGAGCAGTGCTTTCATGCATGCCAGTTAATCTGTGTGTTTTTGCACGTTATATAGATGTGATATTACACAGAGGATACCGTGATGGCAGAGGACAGAGACAGGCATACATGTGTAAGTGGAGTGGGGGTTTGTGGGAGTTGGGGGGGGGGGGGTGTGAAGGGGTTGCACTGCCTCTCTCCTATTGGTCAGACATGACGGCATTCTCTCCGGAGGCTCCAGCTTCCCCCTCCCTGCTTTTCTCTCTTCCTCTGTGCCTCTCCCCCTCCCTTTCCCTTGGTCCTCCCCTGCCTGCCTGTCTGTCTCTGGTAGACCATTTGTAGAGAATGGCAGTAGCCTCTGTTAGCAGTTAGCCATTAGCAGCGGTACAGAAAAAGGGAGGTTTCCAGCTCAGTTTACCACAAACGCATCAACCCGCAGACCACTCTCACAGCCCCCCCCCTCGCATCTTCTAACGCCTCTCCGCCTCGGTCACGTGCTCTTTTTTTCTCTCTCTCTTTCTGCGTGCGCATGCTCAGCCTTGCTCCCGCCCAGCCCCAAATCAGACCTCCAGTATCTGAGCAACATGAGCAGCAGGTTTAACTGTTAGTATCCCAGGCCTTTCAGCTGGCGAGTGCTGTAAGAGGGAGAGGAAGAGAGAGAGAGAGGAAGACTGAGGGAGCATCGGTGTGGTTTCTTTCTCCATCTGCCTCGCCTATCGGTGACCCTACCCATGGCTACAGGTTTCTCTGTGTAGCGGTGGCTTTGAAGCAGCAACGCTGGACACAGCAAACCCCTTTCTGGAAGTAAAGCTTCACTTTTACTGGAAGGAATTTCTACTCTGGCTGTGTCTCATATGGAAGTGTGCTGAAGCTCTCAGGTGAACGAGTCCTGTTTGAATGCGTGTTCCCTCTCGCTGACTGGACTAAGCTCTTGTGGACCGAGGGCTTTGGCTGTTTTCGGGCTCCTCTCTGGAAGAGGAGAGATGCTCTCAGGCTTGTGCGTGCAGCGTTTGTGCAGCGTTTGTGCAGCGTCCTGCTAATGCATCAGTGGCAGAGCCATCCTCCTCTGATCTAATGTGATCTCCACCGCCATGTCAGTTCTCTCTGTTGGCTCTGAGTCACCGCCTCATATGGACCGTTCAGCCGAAAGCAGACACAGCGGCTAGACGTCACGCTTCTGGACGGAAGCAGCTTCTGCCTCAGGCACCGGGGCTAATAAGCAGGAACTTGACCATCTCTTCCACCCTGTAGCATCCAAAGAGTATTATGACAGAGAGAGAACTGTTCAAATGAACACTAAGGGACTCAATCAATTTGAAGCTTTTTTTTTTATTCTTCTGTTGTGGCCTGTAAATCTGCATAATTTGCTCAGGGTCTGTTAGAATGGAAGTATCATTGCAGTCTGTGATTTGTAATTTTCGCTAAGCCTTGGGCCGAGTGGCGTGGATGTGAAACAAGGGATTCTCTTTCCCTTTGAAGAAGGGTGGAGAATAAAACGTGGAAGACTCAACACCTGTCGTCTGCTTGAACCACCTAGCCACGTGCCTCTGTTTTGTTGCTAGGCAACGGCGTGCTCCGTTTTGGAATTTTGGAGAGGGGAAAAAAGGCGTGAAACAGGATGAGTACTTCTCCAGAAGCGTGACCCTACGGTATTTCTGTGGCTAAACTGCAGTGACAGTTCATTGTATCTACAAGATGCTGTATGCACTGGTCAGTGGAGATGTAGCTGCTATAGTGTTATATGGCCTGGGGGCTGTGTACCCCCTTTGACAGTGTTGCTTTTTGAATGGACTCCATGAACTCAACAAACTGATTCTCCGCGGTGCTCAAACTCCGCTGGAGCCCCTTCACTTTTGCTAGTCAATTTACGGTCTTTTTTTGTGTAATTCATAATATCAACGGGGAACAACAGTCTATTGAGGGATGCTCCCATCTATCTAATACCTCACTGTGTATTAATGCAAACCTGTCGACCTCTTCTTTTTCACGAAAACGTCACCACTGCCATTCGTTGACACTCGCCTTGCACTGCTAAACGGCCGAGGGAAATAAATTGCCACCGGGCCCCAAGCGCGAAAAACCAACCCTGAGGTGGCTGGGACCTGTGACAGCACCCTGGAGTCACCCTGCTCCCTCCCCACCCTGACCCCGGACCGGGACACCCCCTCTTCACCGTGCTCTCCCTCCCTCTCCCCCACGACACCGCCGCCGCCCCCGGTCCATACCCTGCCCACCCAGCTGCCGGCGGCCGTGCGGAGGGGCAGCTGGGGGGCGGAGGATGGGGTTACGGCGGAGGAGAAGTCCGGGGAGCCGGACCCTGTGTGTAGGGTGATGGGTCTCCTGGGAATGGGCCACCGCCTCTTCGTCCCCAGGCTGCTGGCGGTGAGACTGGAGCAGGGTAGACAGGGGGGTGGGTAGCCTAACCCCCGAGGGGGGGGGGGCACCGTGGCCGTAAACTATACCCCGTGCAGGTCATGTTTCTGGGGGATCAACAACATACACTGTAACGGAGCGGTTCTGTTGAAATGCTTACATGGTAGAAAAGATTTATGGTAAATCATTGATTAGTTAAAATGTAATGAGTTAAGATCACAGTTGGAACAATGCGTTGTGTGCCGTTGCGTGTCGATGTAACTGTTAATACGCTGTTCTGGTCTTGGTTGACATGTGGCACTAGCAGATGTGGTTCATCGAAGTAAAATTATCCACGCTTAATGTAACAGATTTTCCAAGCCAACCAAAAGACAGCATTTGCTGATGAACTCAATCAGACACTCTGGTTTGTTACGAGTTGCATCATGGAGATAAGTCTCCAGAACAATAGTGGAGGAATTGTCTAATGCTTGGACAGCAGCACGGTGGTTACAGTGTAGAGTAGGTCACTGAAAGGTCGCTGGCTCGAATCCCTGATCTGACAATGTAAAAAATGTATTCCTTTGACCAAGTTCCTAAACCGTATGTCTACTTCACTGCTAAATTACTAAAATGCAGAAATATGAATGTTACAACATGAAGTTCAACCTGCGTTCTGTAGAAAATTGACGTTTTTACAATGCACTTGTAGTGCAGTCCAGAAGTATTTGGACAGGGACAGAGGATTGGTTGTTTTGGCCCTTTACTCCAGCACTTTGGATTTGAAATGAAACAATGACTAAGAGGATTAATTGGAGGGTATTTACGTCCTTAAACCAAATACTGTGTAGGAATTACTACACTTATTATTAAAGCCCTTGTGATTCTTTCAACATAGATTTTGGGAAGACTAGGTAGTTTAAGTTTCCACAGTTGTGCAACTTCTTCGCACAGACATTGTCAAAGGCCGCTCAGTCTGCCTTCATAAAAACGCAACATCCAACTCATTCTGAGAAGGGTGGTTTTAAGATAGGAGCATTCTTACTCTGTAATAACTGATCATTGTAACATAACTAAACTTAAAAAAGGCAAAAACATCATGATATCTTATTCTCTTTTCAAGCCTTTACCTTTTCAACCGCCCCCAAAAAACGTGTTGGGCCGAACGCATAGAGTCTTTATAATACAGAAAAAACATGCAGCTGGCTAAATTACACCAGGTTTACTTCTGTTTCAGAGATTAAGGGCTATGAAATAAGAAAAGTTACTTGGCTAAAATAAGTGTAATTATTAATTTTCTGTTAAAATATGCAAAAGACAAATGACTGAATTACTAATTAATGTTACATAATGTTACAAATCTAGTTCAAAGGACCATTTCTTGCAGTGCTGAATGGATACCCCATATACCCTTTTCTGTACACTGAGTTTCTCTTTTTTCTCTTTTCCCGGCAGACATCCAAGGAGGACTTGCTCCAGGCTGACTTTGAGGGAGCGCTGAAGTTCTTTCGGGTCCAGCTTCCCAAACGTTACCGGGCTGCAGAGAACGCTCGCAGGCTCATGGAACAGGCCTGCAACATCAAAGTAGGAACCTTTTGTTCTCTACAGTTTCACACCCTGCACTAACCGTTCGTCCAAAACTCACCACTGTTTGGAGCCATCTGCTTCCGACTGGGTGAAATCTGATTTTATTTTTCCAGAGTTGTGGAATTGTCTAGATGTTTTCTCAGCCAGGTTCGCCATCTGAGACAAAAAGGGGCAGTAATGTTCCCTTGTAAACATATTTCTTTTGATTGATTTGTACATATCTCTTATATAGCATGTCATTGCTGTTGAGTGGAATATTCTGGCAACAGACTTGTAGCCTGGATATCAGGCTAGCTTATCTGTGTGTGGCAGTAGATGTGTCTCTTACCTCCTCCCACATGGTGAAATGAATGATCTTTTTGGTATTTGGACAATGTGCTGAGGTAAGAAGGAACCAGTGGGCCAAGGCTGCTAGTGTGAACACAGATGGCAGAGGAGGATCACAAACTCATGGCTTAAGACACACACACACACACACACACACACACACACACACACACACACACACACACACACATATATATATATATATATACTGACACAAATACAAACATACTGATACAAATACACACTGAGACACACATACACACTGAGACACACATACTGCCAAACACACACAGTGACAAACACACACACACCTACTGACGCGCACACACACACAGACAAACACGCATACTGACACACACAGATCCTGACACACACACTGTTAAGGTGCTGGGGGGGGGTAGTGAAGGTAGTGCATCATTGCTGATTGTCCCCATGAAGGCAGGTCGACCAGGCTCAACCAGGCAGAGGGTCTGTTCTGTTGTAGATGCGTTGTCGTTGGTTTTGTCGGCTGCTCGTATTCGAACTTGTAGCCTGTCTGGTGATGCACCCCCCCCACCCCCCCACTGTGAGTTTGTAACAACAGGACTTCCTGAGTGTAGCCACTCTGCATATAATATTTTGCAATTATTGGGTCATACAGACTTATCTCTAAAAGCTTCTGGTGGGAAATTATCTGCCGAAGTTCCTGCTTTCTACGAATGTTTGAGTAACATTTCTATCTCACTTGATACTGATATGATGTAATACGCAATGTAACCAACTTACAGACACACACACACACACACACACACACACAATGGTAACCACTGTCAGGTGGATGAAGAGGCGGGTTTTAGGACCATGAGAGAAGGAGGAAGCGATGAGAGAGTAACTGAAAGAGAGCTGGAGGGATGGGCGTGTCTGGCTGTTCTGGCTAGTGAACAAGGTTAGCCGAACAGGTGCATTCATGGACTGGCTGCCTGCCGCACAGTGAGTCAGCAGGAGTTGCAGAAGGAAACAGAGGAACATTCCTCATCCATTTGTTTTCTAAGGGGCCTGGGAACCTCTGTAATGTTTCAGCCGGCTGGGTTTCGGACTCTGGATCAACTGGGAAGAGAAAGAGCGAGGCTGTGTTTGGCTAATCCTCTGTTTGTGGCTGTCATGCCTGGACACGTGCCCCACACCCTTGAGGATTGTGTTCCCGTTTCACCAGAGCAGGGCCTGACTGAGATTTCAGTCACCCTGCAGTGAAGACACACACTGCAGCGCTGCTGGAGACAGGTGATCAAACCAACTTGTACTGGGTGTCTGAATGGAGAATACGTGGTTGTGACCACCGGAACCGAGGAGGCAGAGATCACATTGACTGCTGGCTGAGGGATGTTCTTGCAGTGATCGCGGCGGCCATCTAGTCCCCTGGGAGGTAGACTTTGTAACAACAGCCTCTTGAACATCTGACGGGTCTGGGCAGTGTTTATGAGTGACTGCTTAGACTGGAGAGCCACTGGGACGTCCATACTGCCTTGGCCCTGCTGGCAGCCACTGTTAGCAGCCACACACACACACACACACACACACACTGTGGACCATATCCCGGCTGTCCCCGCTGACCTCCCTGAAGAGCAGTGTGTGCGTGTGGACGCCACCACACCGGATTCCATTTGACAACGGCCTGATCAAAGCCTGTCCGGCAAGAGAGAGGAAAGTGTGTGGGTATTGTTCCTGTCAGATGGGAACTGGCCTCAACAGCAGACCTCTCATCTTGGGATTTCAAATGTCCCTTTTAATTTCCTCTGAAGTGACACTGTGCCTGAGGTGTTCCGACGGAGGTGCGCCTGTTCTCCAGAATTAGACACTCTATTTTTGCATCTAGTTCAGGGTAAAAATAAAAAAATAAAACCTGTTTTCATGTCTTCATCTTCTGTGGACCTAAAAGAGTATTCTGCTCGAGGTGTGTGCTTTTGTTCGCAGGCGTATGTGTGTGGTTGCGCGTGTATTAACCATGCCCTGTCGTGGAGACTTCACAGCAAATGGAATCTGTGCATCATATACCTCATGAATATGTTCATGAGAGCTAATAAAGGAAAACTAGCTAGACAGCACAATTTATTTTATCCTTACGTTTTTTTTGTTGGTGTGTAAAGCGGATCAACTTGACTCCTAAGCAGCTTAGTGGAGTACAAGAATTTACTGGCACCTGCTAGATGGGGAGCAAAGACTAAGCTTTCGACGAGCAACAACCCCACCCTCCTGGATGATGGGAAAGAATTAGAATTTTACAGCCCTTAAACACCCCAAGGACAAAGTTGAGGAAACATTGAGACGTCAAAACGAAGACATATCAAGGCCTTGGAACTTTGGAGTCTATTTAAAACCAACTCAAGATGGCCACTGAAGGGGCTTGATTTGATGGATTAATCGAATTTCTTCTGACTGCATTCAAAATCCCTCTGGGAGAAGTTTTAGGCTCAGCAGTTTCACCAGTTACAAGTTGAGAGACAGAGAGAGAGAGACAGAGAGAGAGAGCGAAAAGCGATAGGGGGAGGGAGAGAGGAAGAGCGCAAGGGAGGGAGAGATAGAGGGAGTGGTTGCTGGGGGTTTCTTAGATGCTACTCCCTTGAGAAAAAGGAAGAAAAGAAGTGAACGAAGGCAGGATGATGTTGTATACTGTGCCTCTCCTCACCAGGCAGATCTCCAGCTAGATGGCAAGGCGGAGTCCCAGGAGAACGGAGCTAATGTAAACCGTCCCGAAGAGTCTGGCTGTAGGCAACGCTACCAACAGCTCTGCTTCAGCTTTTCTGTAGCCTAAACCTAGTTTTGGATTACAACTGCCGGGAGACCGGCTGTGTCTGATGTCATTTAAAAAAAAAATATTGTTTTCTTTATTTTTTCTGTGTGATGTGCACAAACTGTGGTGGCAGCGAACGTGAGTCACTTCCAACACTTTCTCACACACAAGAGCTACGTTTGGAGCGTGTGTGTAGCCGCGACGCAGGGCAATTTAACAAAACCTTTTCTCATCCAAACGGACGGGCAAATAATAGAAGAAAAAGAAGCTGAAGAAATAGCAGCCTGGTGGTTCTGAGGAAGCCAGGAGAACGAAAGACAAACTCTACTTCTCTCAAGACAATAGAGGGTCCTCCACATCAGAGACAAACAGGTGTGTTGTTCTGTCGGGCTCCCTCCCTCTTTCCCTCACTCCATCCCTCCCTCTCTTAGGGGCTGGCTGGCAAACCTGAGGGAAAGTGAGAGGCCAGTCGCTCCTTGTGCTCTCTGACGGAGCGGTTTCCTCCAATCCTCTCCTTCTCTCCTCCTGTCCACTCCGCTCCTCACCCACCTGTGGGTCCTCCTGTTCCGTGTCAGGATGATGGAAGAGATCTCGATCAGTGTGGCGTACAACGCGCACGTCATCAACCAGATCTGTGAGGAGGACTTCCTGGCTGACTTGGTAGCCCATTCCAAGCCTCCTAAACCTGTGGTGGCTGTAAGTACCTCCTCGGTCCTCCTCGTTGCTTCAGCTCGGTTCTCCTCTCACCGCCTGAGACCCGCTGCAGGGAACGGTGCTGGTCTGCTCCCTGAGCGGAAAACACTTTCTGTCTTCCGGCTTGTAGACAATGGTGTAGACTTTATTGTGCGCCAGTGTGTGTTGATTTGTGCATTGGTGCAATGAGGTGCAGTTTGTGTTGACGTCGTAGCTGTGTTTGAGTGGCTCGGTGTGTTCTCTTTGTAATGTTTTCCGTCTCCGCGGTCAGATTTAAGTCAGGATGCTAACGAACTTACGACTATCAGTTTGTTCCAATTAGGTGTTCACTTTAGAGACCTTCACCCAGCATGTATCAGCGTTGTGTGCATGCGTGCGTGCGCCTGCGTGTGTGGCAATGTGTTTTTGTGTGTGTATATACAGCTCCGGAACATTTTAAGAGACCACGGCACCCTTTTCTATCCTTTCCAAAAAACTCGAAAAGGAAGGTTCTGAGTGAGGAACAGAAGGGTTAAAATTAAGAGACCACTGCAAATTGATCGCTTTTGTTCCTAACTCAAAACTTTACTATTCGACTTTTTCGGAAAGGATAGAAAAAGGTGCAGTGGTCTCTTCATTTTTTCCAAAGCTGTATATCTGTCTGTGTATGTACTGTATATTTAAGATTGGTCATCAAAGTCAGAACACAACACACTTTTTCCCGAAGTTGACATTTTGAATCCGTAGAGCAGCGCAGTCATTTCAATATTCAAACTGTTTCAGCCAGGCAAGGGAGACATTATGCAGCTGAGAGCTCAACTGGTGGCTCCAGTCCCACAGCCCGTCAGGTCTGGCAGAGAACACTGGGCTTCTCTCACATACTGCATGTGCAGGTCGCATAGCCTGGGGTCAGTTTGATAGCTAATCCTCAGGTCACATGTCCTGGGTTCAGTTTAATGGTCACTCCTCATGTCACATGACCTGGGGTCAGATTATTAATGGCTACTCCTCAGGTCACATGACCTGGGCTCAGTTTAATGGCTACCCCTCTGGTCACATGACCTGGGGTTTGTTTAATGGCTACCCCTCAGGTCACGTGACCTGGGGTCAGGTTAATGGCTACTACTCAGGACACATGGCCTGGGGTCAGATGGTTGACCACAACTGTTTTATTTGTCACATGCTTAGGATGCAACACAGGAAGTAGGCTTTAGAGTGAACTGCTTCCTACCCAGTCCAACGATGTAGAGTTGAAGCAAGCAAAGAATGTGTGAGTGACTGTGTGTTCTGACACGTGGACGCTGTGGGTGACTGTCGGGTAGCAGTAGTGTACTGAATAACATTGGCCTGTAATCTCACTGATGTTTACCTATCGGGCGAAGCTCTGCCCTGGTAAGGAGCGGCTGTGTTAGAACAATGCAGTTCATAGGGTTAGTCTTTCACTGGTTGGCTGAGCCTGTCATGGACATCGGCTTCACTGGTTGGCTGAGCCTGTCGTGGACACTGGTTGGCTGAGCCTGTCGTGGACACTGGTTGGCTGAGCCTGTCGTGGACACTGGTTGGCTGAGCCTGTCGTGGACACTGGTTGGCTGAGCCTGTTGAAGTCAGTTTAATCTGAGTCTGGTTTCCCAAATGGCCCCCTATTTCCTTGGTAGTGCACTAGTGTGGACCAGGACCCAGGTATACATAGGTAATAGGGTTTTTTAGGTTGAATTAGACGCACATTTCTACATGATATCAGCTTCCTCATACATTTGGCTTCATCTTTTTCAATAATTACTTTACATTTAGGAAGGTATTTTCTGTGGAATATTTGTAGCGTGTGGACTCTATTTTTGCAATGGGTATGTGGTTTCTCATGTTTACTTATTTGGTTGATGCAAAAGGGGTTGCTTTCTGCCATCCAAGGTTGTCTGTGGTGAGATATGAGTAAGACAGAAAGAGCGAGAGAGAGGGATGACTGTTAAAAAAGCAAGGGAGTGTGTGGAGGTGGTGGGGAAAAGATGTCTTTTCTGTTGGGGAAGTGTTTCCATATTGATTTTCATGTGATCTGTAAATACCGTGACGAATGTGTAGGAGTGTTTGAAAGCTGTTAGTGTAGGTTGTTTGAGTGATTTTTGCAAGTCACTTCACACCTTCAAACACTCCCCTCAAGAGAGACAAATCATTGGGCTATGCAATGATTTGTCTGTTGTCTCTCACATCTCTTTCCTCTTCCAACTGTCATCTCTCTCACGCCTCTCAGCTCTCTCCCACCTCTCTCTTTCTGGGTATAACACCTGAAACCCCAAACGGGCGCTTTTGTGTTCCGTGGTCAGAAAACAGAAGTGCTCCCCCCGATGGAGAGTTCCTGTTCAGTGTGCTGTATCAAGGACAGTGTGGCAATAAACAATACTGGTGTCTTACCAACTGCACTCACAGGAACTAGCCTAAACATTTCCTGACACTGACGAATGCAACATAGAACCGTCAGCTAATGGGTCGTTATATTAAATTAGGGCCAGTATGTTAGTCCATATTTGAACACACTGGTCCCTAACACTCTACTAGGCTAAAAACCGACTAACAACGCAGGAAGGTAACAATGAACTGATTGTAATAGAGTTGCCTTGTGTGTCGGGGTGTAATTAAAAACCTAAGGGAGTTATTCTTCTCCTGGGTCCCAAAGGGCAAAGGTCAGGTCTACAAGCATGCATGGCTAGGTAGGGTGGAGAAGAAAGAAAACAATATGCTGTCAGCGGAATAAGCAGTTCAGTGTTATCGTAACCAATCCACTACAGGAGGTAATGTTGTCCTGCCATGCTGACGTGCAGTGTTGACGTCTTGGGGGATATAACCAGTGTTTTCTCTGTCGGTTGGCTCTTATTGCGTCACTGAGAGCTCTTGAGAGACTCTTAACTCCAGCCTTAGTAACTAGGGTAAACCCACGACAACCACCATGATCTATATCTCTACATGTATCTGTCTCTCTCCATGTATCCCTCCCTCTCTATATCACTCTCCTTTTTTGGCGATGCCTGTCTTCCCCCAAAAGGATGGGCAGCATTTTTCTCAATGAGGTCTTGAGCCCTTGAGTAACAGTCTCAAATTTCAGGAAATTCCTGTCCATAATTGCTTTACATGTTTTTATTTTTGTCCGGCAATGCAGCCCTGTTTCAGGTTCTGCTGTTGTACAGTGATAGCACAGCCTTTCCTCTGCAGGGCGACAGGTTTGCCTCTATCTACCCTTCTCAATATCTGTCTTTCTATTTCTTTCTCCAGTTCTCTGCCTTTCTTTGTCTGTCCCCCCCCCCCCCCCCC
>JACXGI010006271.1:0-42725 GCA_016801175.1 Esox masquinongy | reverse complement strand
CTGTACTACCTTTACCTTATTACACTCATGTGTTGTAGATATGGCAATACACAAGACAAGCAACATTTGATTCTACCATAAATGTATCATTTTACAAATGTAAACAGACATTCACCCCTGAAAAATAGGTAAATTATTTCACTTGGAGGAGAATAAATGATATGCCAGTGCCACATTTTATTTTTAATTTCAGACTTCAGTCCTTACGAGTAAAATAGATTAAAAAAAATACATTTTCAAATAAAAAATGTACATCCATCTCCTACTTGAACAGGTCTGCCAAATGCTTCCCTGACATAGCAGTTGACATTGTACTGAAACTTACAGTGGTCACAAAAAAGTAGCTGTAGTCCAGACCTACACTTCAGTCCTTAGGACCCACTTTAAAGTATAATCAAACTTAAAACCAAGCTCCATATATTGTCTTGTGAGCCACACACCGTCCTGTAACAACTCAGTGACAAACAGTGTGCTCTGTATTGCAAAAAAAATACAAGGACATTTTATCCTTCACTTGAACTTGAGTCGTGCAAACCTTTTCAGTCCAACTAACTAGGGTAAACAACTTCAGCTGACCGGTAGGCTTCTGTTCAGCTATTTTTTTAATACCAGAGGTAGGTTTTTCTTCACAAAAATGAGCATCTCTGCTTTTTCACCGTCCATTCGATTTCTCTTTTTGTCTATCACATCAGAGGCAACGCTAAACAGCCGTTCACTGTCAACGCTTGTGCAGGGCGCACACAGGTATTTGCGTGCAGCAGGAGCGAGGGCTGGGAAACGGGCCTGGTTGCGTTTCCAGTACTCCAATAGACTGTCGTTCCTGGGAATTGTGGGTTCGGCCAGGTATGAGATGACCTATTAAGTAACACAATACCGAAATATCACTTACAGATTTTTTTTTACTTTATGCTGTTTAGGCATTAACAGAGCACTAACATTTTTTCTCCAGAAATCATATGATTTATTAGTTGCACGTGTATTATTAATACACAGGCCGACTTATGATAAATAGGCTATTATCTATGTTATGACACTGCAGAATAATAATCGAGAAAGTAGCATTATTAATTTAGGATGCTTTTGGTCTAAAGTGAAATATTCCCAAAAAAAAATAAAATACATTTGTGCATGTTTAGATGCTTACTTGTGACGCGGCCCCGGTCTTGTCTTGCTCCTCAAACATGACATTCTCCTCTAGAATTTCTTCATACATATCCAGCAGTGATCCTGTTCGGGTCCTCTTCTCTGGGGGATCCTCTGTGCTGGCAGCTGCACTGCCGCTCATGTCATCCAAAACTTTGAGCAACAGGTTACGAGCACTCCTCTTTTTTTCCACGTCAAAGTACCGGTCTTTGTAGCGGGCATCAAGCATGGTTGCAACAGAATAAAGTGTTTCACACTGCACACCGTTGAAGCGATGATTGACGGCTTCCAGCAGGGTAGTTTTGGTGGTCTGCACCCCTCTGTCCGTGTCACCTGGCCGGCCAAGCAGTCGTGTCAGTGCCACAACTGCGGGGATCACATCAGCTGCAGAAGCCTCTGCAGAACTTATATCTCTGGTCAGCTGCTCAAAGGGGGCGAGAAGTGTGCTCATATTTTCTACAATTCCCCACTAGTCCTTGTCAACATACGTACTAAGTAGAATTATTATACCATTATCCTTGTAGGTGATGTGTCTATATATGTGCAAAACCACGCCCCCTCACATGTTCATTGGTCAATAGCATCCATGTTTTTTGACATAATGGTCTGGCTGATACAACTTTTGAAATCCATGGTCCCTAGATGCCAAATTTCAAAGTACGTGAAGATCGGACATTTGGTGCCTGAGGAGTGGATCCACGGGAACAATCGCTTTTACAAAACAGAGTGTAAGTACAGGCACCAACAGAGCGGTGTCATAACAATTGTTCTGATTATACATTATTGCTTTCACGTCTTCACACCCTTCCTTGTCAGCTCCCAAAAATATTATCTATTATGCTATAAGATACATACAAAAACAAGTTGTCATACTAATCGGAAAACAAGACAGGACCCTACACTGTCATGGCAACCATAGTTCTAGGTCAGAGTTAACAGACCTCCTGATCTGAGCTACCACTGGTTTCTGTCCTGCCCAAATGGAAGAAACAGAGGAGACACAGGCAACTTCACCTTGGAGCCATCTGAACAGGGCCGTAGATAAGATAGGTTTGAGGCCTGGTGCCTCGGTTGTGGCCATAATCACTTCTAAGAACAGGGCATGCTGACCTAGGTCTTCTTCTATCCGTGGCAACCATGAACAGTCTAAAGAAATTCAGGCCTAGTCTAAAACAGTCCATTTATTACAGTTAATTTGCAGAATAATGGATAAATAAGGATATGGTAATAAATTAATCCTTTACAACAAAGAAATCAATGTCCAACATGGTCACTTATGCAAGTCAAAGTCAAGTCAAATTTATTTATGAAGCACATTTAAAAACAACTTATGTTGACCAAACTGCTGTACAGTAAAAACATATAGCCAACTAAACATATTTATAGGACATGACAAACATAACAGAACTTCCTACCCATTTGCAGACTCAAATGCTAAAGAAAAAAGATAGGTCTTAAGGTGGGATTTAAAAACGTTGCTACTAGTAGGGGACCTAATATATAAAGGTAGGCTGTTCCACTACTTTGGAGCAGCAACAGAAAAACCACAATCTCCTTTACACTTCAAACGTGACCGTGGAACGCACAAAAGTAGTTTGTTGGACGACCTAAGGGTCCTTGAGGAAGAGTGCTGGCTAAGGAGGTCTGAAATATAGGAGGGTGCTGATCCATTTAGGGCATTAAAAACAAAGAAAAGAACCTTAAAATCAATCCTATATTAAACAGGTATCCAGTGGAGAGAGGCCAGTACAGGAGTGATGCTTTCTCTCTTTTTTGTACTAGTTAACAACCTAGCGGCTGCATTTTGAACAAGCTGAAGGCGGGACAAGGTAGACTGACAGATTCCCATGTACAAAGAGTTACAATAGTCCAGATGGGAGGAAATTAACGCATGTCTCTAAATCCTTAAACTGTCTTTAAATCCTTAAAGGATTGTCCCTAAATCCTTAAAGGAAAGAATGGGTTTCAATTTGGCAATGGCCCGGAGTTGGAAAAAGATTGAGATCTGAATCAAAAATTATCCCAAGATTTTTTGCATAGCTATGTACATTGTTGGATAGGGGCCCTAAGTTATTAACAATAACCTTGGTGGAATCTGTGGGGCCAAATACAATAACTTCTGTTTTTGTATTATTTAATTGAAGAAAGTTTTTAGCTAGCCAGTATTTAACGTCTCTAAGACAATCAGAGAGTGATTTCAGGGATTTCTTTTCATCAATTCTCAGGGGAAGGTACAACTGAGTGTCATCAGCATATCGATGGTAAGAGATGTTATATTTCTGAAAGATGGAGCCCAAGGGAAGCATATATAACGAGAATAAGATAGGGCCTAGGACAGCCTTGAGGTACCCCACAGGTGATTGATGCAGAAGAGGAGAAGAAGTTCCCAATATTTACAGAATATGTCCTGTCTCTCAAATATGAAGTAAATAGCTTTAGAGCAATACCCTGAATGCCAACTTCTAGTTAAAGACGGTCTATAAGGATGGCATGATCAATCGTGTCAAAAGCAGCACTAAGATCAAGAAGAATTAAAATAGCACAGTTTCCATTGTCCCTAAACAACAATAAATCATTTAATACCTTAAGAAGAGCTGATTCAGTGCTATGGTGTGCCCTAAAACCAGACTGGAATTATAAACCATATAACCTATTGACAAATTTGTCATTCATAGCTAAACAGCTCTCAAATTTGACTTTACCGTAGTACATTCCCACAGGTCTGCGAAATCATGCATTTATAATCTCCTGTAGTTTATTGGCACATACCTAACTAAATAATCAGTTTGCCCACTAGGGGATAAGCTGTTCAACTAAATTGTAGGGGAGAAAAAACTCCAGCTCAAGTTGCAGTGGTTTACCTGTAGATAATTGTATTAGCATATCCACAGCGCCCAAATTTAGTATTTTCAAAGGTCAATGGCCAAACTACCTCATGACAAAAACAAACATTGTCTTATTAACCTCCTAAATCTCCAACTCTGTTTCATTTTTATTCTATTTTTATTTTAAATAGTGGTGGTCAGCCAAACCCAAAATCACAACTTTTATTCATATTTTGACTATGTCTAATTGTTCTATTGACATGAAGATTGTTGTATCATCAACAATGGGGGATGAGTATAGGTCTCTACCCTCACTTCAGTTGTTTTCAAAACTGCAAATTTCAACGTTAAAACTATTGAGGAAAATTATTTAGCTTTCACTTAATGTTTGATCATCCCAAAACTGAATATGCTCATGTTGAGTAAATTACCATAGGTTGAGACCAGTCTGAACACTCAAATTTAACCCTTAGTAATAGGCTATCCTGATTCAATGGTAAAGGTTGGGGTCATCCTAGGGGGTCTTCCGCCTTCCTGGAGCCCTTGGCTTTACCCACTTATGGTGAGCCATAAATAATGGCCAAATGTATTGTTTAATGTATATGAAATAAGATTCCACACATCAAAAATCTGACATTTTCCTCAGACTGTCTGTAGCAAGATATGTTATTACACAAGTACTACCTCAGTTATCATTGGTAAACACAAACAGAAACTATATTATTTAACCAAACTCAATTCAGCATTTAAAATGTCTCTAATTTTATTGTGGGGAATAAACTCGCTTTGGATGTTTTACCCTCTTTAAAGGCTATGACTATTTTGGATTCAAATTCAGTCCTCACGGGATACAGCGTGTATCACCATTTGGATTCTGCATTCTACCACTTATCCTTTTGTAAGAAAATGAGAGAGAAAACACAATATTTTATCCTTTTGTAAGAAAACCATGAGATTATATTTTACTAGATTTGTCACGGGCACGGGTGGGGATCCAAGCGCGGACTGGGAGCGAGTGGGAAAAGGGCAGATAGAGTGTACGGGGACGGGAGGTAAGGCGTTTAACGTAACAGCGGCGAAGGGGCAGACGAGCGATAGGCAGAGTAGTCAGGGACGGGCAGAGAGTCGGTACACGGGCTGGCGGCGGAAGTACAGTCGGCGAACAGGCAGAGTGGTCGGGGACAGGCGAGAGGTCAGAATACCGGCGGACAACAGAAGTACAGGCAGGGCTCAGGCAGAATAGTCGGGAACGGGCGATCGGTTGGTCCACGGATAGGCAGGACGAGAAACTGGAGAACGCGAGATGTGGCATGTAAACATGAACCATTGATCTGGCAGGGGAGAAGTGGCAGGGAGTTGTATTTGTATGCGTGGTGATGAAGTGACTGGGGACAGGTGTGTGATTTGGTGATTGGTGACAGGTGTGTGATTTGGTGTGCCCTGAGACTCAGGGGCGCGGGCGCCCTCTGCTGCGCGCTCGCGGAGGCGGGGACGTGACAAGATTAGAAAATCATCAGTGTACAATTTTCTAATTTATCACTCGTTTCAATTTCCCCACCTGTACTAGCTAACAGCTCAGCACCTGGAAGAAAAATTACCATGCGGTGTGCCTGGTAAAGGCCTAACCACATTGTCATGAGACTCCCTCAGTGGAGGCCTCACGGAATGAAATATTTTCAATGCAGTAAATGTGTTCAGCTCTAAATTACATCAAACATGACAAAGCACAACAAAAAAGCTATTTCTTGAATGCCTATGAAAACATGTTCAAGCATGACAAAACAAAACAGGCTATTTCTTGTATGCATATTAAAACATGCTATTTACCATCAAAGTGCTTTTCAAACTAATATTCAATTGGATAAGCCTGTTAACAAGGAAAGTGATCAGGTTTTCTTGATGAGTTCCAGCTTTCTTGAATGTTTAGGTACGATACATTTTTGCATATAAACATTTAGAACTCTGAATCAATGATTATGAAAACTCACGTCAGTTCCTTGTATCGTCCATGATTCCGGGGTCCCATGAAAGAGACTCCATCTTGTGACTGCTGTCGTTCAGCCAGGTGGACAAACAACATGCACCTTCGTCCATTTTGATTGTCTTCTTTGTCTCCTTTCCCGCTTTATGACTGTTGTCTTCGGCCATCTGGACTTTCTTTTGTCTTTGCTCTTCATATGTACCATACTCTCCATCGGTCCATACACAACCTCCTCTGAATCCATCTTGATTAGCCGTAAAACTTTCTTTTTCTTTCTGTCCATTTCGATTTCAGGCATCGTTGGTAATGATCCTTTTCATTCTTGATGGTGTCCTATTCATGCCATGATATTTAAACATTATCTCATCATGCACATCAGAGGCTGCAGTCCTCCTTCTCCTACCGTATTTGTACAACTGGATGGCATTATATTTTACTTGTACAAGTCACTGTATAATTGCTGAAAACACAATATCGCATTATGATCTTGCAGGAATAACAATGTTAAGTGAAGTTTATTTTATTCATCTCAGTTCATCAGTCTCAGAGTATCCGATCATTTGTTTGTTAGTTTATCAACTAAGGTTATAACATTTTCAGTATTGAAAAATAACTAAATGGGGAAGGGGGACATGGTTGTCTTGATTTTCTCTGATTGGAGGCCCGCCGTCTCAGACTTTGAAAACCCCTGGTCTATATCAAAAACTGTAAAGCATTAAATTGTCTCCAAAATTAACAATAATGTAGTTAATTAAACACAAGGTCCAACCGAAAGTTTTGTTCTCCTTTTAAACTTGGGCTGCTCAATACTAGAGTGCTAATGTCTTGCAGGTTTTCAATCAAACCCTTATCTAGCACACCTCAATCTAATAGTTAATTGGATGAGAAGCTGAATCAAAATTTTCTGAACCAGGGTTAGAGAGAGGGTTACAGGACAACTGCTTTCTGGAAACAGGGTTAGGCAGCGCTATTTTCACCTAAATCTCAAAATTACCACTTTGGGAGCCACATCTGTTATCACATCTGAGTGTTTTATTTTAAATGATAAAATGAAAATTGTAAATGAAATGAAAATTATAACACAGTCTAAACCTTTTAATTTAATATCTCTCAGTTCAATGACACTCAAAGCAGCTGGAATGCTCAGTCCAACTCTTTTGTTATGGCCACCCCAGCCACTATTAACCCTCGAGCCAGCTCTGAGTCCCTGAACGCCACCGCCTCTGCACCTCCAGACACTAGCTCAAAGCCAACCAGTCATTTCTCAGCCAATTTCCACCACTGATGGTGACATCCTCTTTGACTCTAGTTCCACCCTCTTACCTCTTTTCTCCACTCTCTGGTTAGTGATATCTATGCAATAAGCCCCGAGTTTACTAGTATTTACTAGGAGTATTTACTCAGATTCCTGTTAGCTGCTATTCTTCCTCCGGTCTGGATCAGGTTTTTGGATCAGCGTTACTTGTAGTCCTATGTATTTAAAGAAAACGCTTTTCATATGGACGCAGTTCCAAGATGCTTTCCATGGTGCTGAAAGCATGACTTGTCGAAAGATGTCCTAGCGCATGTGTAGTTTTATCACTAGAGGGCGGAAGACTCCGTAACTTGTAGCCTCTGTACAATTTATTGCGTTGGAATGGCTGGAGAGAATTATGTATGTGTATCATGTAGCTTTTTGTCAACAAGGAATGCTGTTGATTTAAACATTACTTCATCTGACAGAATTTGAGAAACATGTAATGAAGAGGAGCGAATTAAAACGGTCCCCAAATTTGCGTTGAACTAAAAACAGTAAGGAGAGAAGTAGCTTACACCTGCTGAAGGTAACAAATGAAAGCGATGAAATACGAGTGCTATTTAGAACTCTTGTCAGGCTCCTGGATGTGTTTGTATTTGCCTATATCTTCACCAGAATATTTATCTAGCATATGCTGTTTTGTCAACTGGATATAATATATAAGTTACAACTCGCGCAGGCCCGTTATTTTCAATAAGTGACAAGGTGGGCGGGTTTTTACGCTACTTTTACCCAAGTTGAGCTGTGCAAAGTGGGCACTTGTTGAAAGTGGATGTTTAGTTCAGCGTCGATAGTGGCTGCGGTCCCTCCAGCACTTAGGCATTTACTCCATCATATCTGAGCCATTTTACTGATGTATCCATCTATTTATTGTTGAAGATTATGGATTTCTATCGAATAACCACATTTTACGCAGTCCTCACATTTGCTTGGGGTTTTCCATGTTTTCAGTCATTTAAGATTTTCCTTCCGTTTGCCTCAAAGAGCAACAAGGTGCAGAAGGTCTTTGATGGACAAAAAGCGATCTACTCATCCTCATTACCGTCATCGAATGAGCGAAATTCCGAGAGTGTTCCCAAAGATGTAATTGAACCGCACGACTACATGCTTTCAATTTATAAGACTTTCTCCACAGCCGAAAAATTAGGGCTAAATGCAAGTTTTTTTCGTTCGTCAAAAGCAGCTAACACTATAGCAAGTTTTGTGGACATGGGAGAAGGTATGTAAAACCATATAGCATACATTACTTTTTTTTTTTTATTTCCCATGACTTCTTTCTACAATATTGCATTTATTCTGAATGTATCTCTAAATTACATTTAGAGCATTTACATTTTTGGCAGTTTATCATTACATAGTATGATATAAATGGACAAAAGGCTATGATTTTACTGTAACTTAAGATAAACCACAGAGACATTCCTATTGCATGAAAGCAATCTTTAAATAATCCACTCCCTCCCCCGAAAAGTAATTGGCTGCAATTATTTAATGTCTTTCACAGATGACCTCCCACTCTCCCCTCTGCGAAAACAGCAGTATCTGTTTGACGTCTCAGCCTTTTCAGACAGAGCAGAAGTGCTTGGGGCTGAGCTGAGGATATACACCAAAGTGTCTGAAAATTTCAGGATGTCGGAAAGTGAGCCAGTAGATATTCAGCTACTCTCCTGCCACACTCAGCAGCTGCTAGATTCGAAAACTTTGGGTCTTCAAGAGTCCCATCAGCCCAGATGGGAGGTGTTGGATGTGTGGGACATATTTAGGGACAGGGATCATCTCACACAAGGGAGCCAGTTCTGTCTCGAGGTCAAGGCCATGCTTGAAAACCCTGAGAGAGAAATTGACTTGCATCATCTTGGCTTTCACAGAAATGGGCGCCCACAGCAAAAGAAGGCCATTTTAGTGGTGTTCACCAGGTCCATGAAGAGACAAACCCTTTTAAGTGAAAGTACAGAACGAATTACATTCACAAGCCTTGGGAAAATGGGGAAAGACAGAGGCCCTCAATCTAATTCCAAAGCCAACCGGAGACGCAGGACAGTAATAACAAAGAATCGCCATAGGAAGAGGCATGGCAAAAAGTCAAAATTGAGATGCAGCAAGAAGCCGCTGCACGTGAACTTCAGAGAATTGGGCTGGGATGACTGGATCATCGCTCCTCTGGATTACGAGGCGTACCACTGTGAGGGTGTGTGTGACTTTCCCCTGAGGTCACACCTAGAGCCCACAAACCACGCCATTATCCAGACTCTTATGAATTCCATGAATCCCAGCAACATGCCTCCTAGCTGCTGTGCCCCGTCCAAACTCAGTCCTATTAGCATTCTCTATATCGATTCAGGAAATAATGTGGTGTATAAGCAGTATGAGGACATGGTGGTTGAGTCATGTGGTTGTAGATGATGCTTCTTTGGAAAGACAGTGTGTTGAGTGAGAATTAAATGGAAGGTAATTTTTGAAGCTACCATATAATAAGGGTTGTGTCTCAGATTACATCCTATTACCTTTGTAGTGCACCACTTTTGATCCATTGGGCTTGCGCAAGAGTAGTTCACTATACTGTACACATAATAGTGGGCTTGCGCAAGAGTAGTGCACTATACTGTACACATAATATACTGGACACATAATATTGATTAAGAATTCAGGCAAGAAGAGTGTTTTCTGATATTGTAAATTAATGTGGCATGATTAATAAGCACCTGTACCAAACTAAGCCATGTTCATTTGCTCTTCCCTGTTTTTATTGCACAATGAATGGGAGGGACACTTCCAAATGGCCAGCAAGTGACTGATTCTGAAAAAATGGGCCAGATCAATTCATAAACATCACTTAAATAGCAGAAGTCTGCTCATTGCTCCTTGGCCTTAGACTGAAAATGATACTTGAGTGCTGAACAGATTGTAAATCCATTTTCGGCTACAACCTTTGTGTAGTTGAAGTGCACTTCCAACTAAAAAACCTCCAGACCTTGCCTACTGAAGACTTTTGTGCGTGTCAAATTGCACCCTGTTCCCTTTGAAACGTAATGCGCATCATACGTATACACTGTATATATAGGAAATAGGGTGATATTTGGGATTTAGTCATATTGCAGTTGGGACACAAGGTTAGAAAAATAATGCCCACAGGCCTTTTACTGTAATGCACTGATGTTAATATTGCCATGTAAATATTTTATATGTTTATATAAAATAATTATAGTTTATGTTCTATCAATAAGTTATAATTTAGAGTAGAATTTTCTGTCTGGGTTTAATCATGTTTTGGTGTCATGCGTTGCTGTGTAAGATGGTATTTCTGGTTCCAATAAACAAAAAACAATGGTAACAAAGCCTTCGTAAACTAAGTACAGATACTTCATAACATATTCCTATGCAAATATATACTTCTAACAAGTGATTTGTAAAGCATATGTGAAATAATTTAAAATGAAAAATACCTACAGAAATCCTTGTTTGTTGTTTAGAGGGAGAACAATGGTATTTTGCAAACCACTTTGTGTAGGTTAAAACAAATAAAAAGTCCCAATATACTTCTTATTTGACCCAAATAGGAAATATAAAACTATGAAAAAATATGAACTTAAAAAAAGTAAATAATTATTTTAGTAGGATTTTACAGCAAATTGTTTAGATCTCCCAAAATATGTATGTACTGTTTTCAGTCAAGTCAAATTTGCTGTTTCAAAGCGTTTTTTGTATGTTTTTCATGTTTTAAACAGATTAGTATATTCAATTTGATCCATTTACACTTTCTATGAACATATTTTGTCTGTTATTCATTCAACATTTCTGTAATACTCAGAGGTTTTATCTTCATATTTTCAGCGTAAATACAGCTACCTCTCTGCAAATTATGTGCTTTCAACAGACAAGTTACTATTGAGTCAAGTTTTGTTAGTGCACCATTAGTGCTCCTGACAAAAAATTTCCACTTGTGTGACAAAGTGTAACCGTGTTAAAACAGAAACTTCTTGCCAGTCAAATACAAATACCCTTGTGTTTTTCCAGTGATATCCTGCACCATAATGGATTGATCTGTTATAGGCTGTTTTATAACATTTTAGAGTAATCTGTTGGAAATGTTATATTTTACTTTTATTGTATTTTAAGTATTTTACATATGTGTATTTTTCTAATAGAACTCAAAATCAATTTACTTTATCTTCTCTCACAAATGTAAAAAAAAGTGCATACAAATAAGCACTATATATTATTCAAATACAATTTTGGGAAAATGCAATATATATGACAAATTATCAATAACAACAATCAATTCAAATATTCACAAAATCTTTTTTTATAACTTGGCACAAATTCTTCATCATGCCGCCAGGTTGAGATATTTTGTATCACTATACTCCTCCAACCCCAAACCAGTTGGCACATCCTAATTGTCCCAACCAGTCCTTGATCAAATTATTCTGCCTATGACACATTTGCAATGGTGGTCCTATCAAAACAACAAATTATCAAAATAGTTTTTGTTGGTCAGCGGGGAAAAATAGTGTACATTTATGCTGTTTATCTTGTAATTTTGACAAACAAAAAGTTAGAGAGCATAGATAGTATAAATATGTTTTCATTCACAACTTTTGGCACTGAGAGATTGGTAATTGGCTTGACTGACCGGGTGAATGTAGGGTCAGCAGACAACCCATTTAAGGGTAAAATCCTATATTCCGTGGGTGGGCTAGATGTGTGTGTGTGTCTGTCTGTGAAGGAACAGAAGATGTGACAAACAAATTGGTTGGTGGGGCGTGATGGGCAGATGCATTGACTGAAACAACCTAGTCTGGAGGTACATTCAGGCCACAGTCCTGTGAACAATGGCAAGAGAGGATCCTTACATGAGATTTAAGCATGCCTTTTTCCTACAGGCCAAAGGTCAAGTGGCCTATTGTCTCTGTGGCCTCTGTGCGTTCTACAAGGTACACATCCACTAAGAAAAAGGGTAGCAATCAAGAGAAAGAGGGAGTGGGGGAAAGGAATGTCTAGGATGGTTTCTGCAGCACTTCCCTGCCTTTCAATTTACAGAATGGCACCCTGTCCCATCCTATGCTATACAACAAGGTAAGGTATAAAAAAGAGGAGGTTACTTGCAGGCAGCTGTTCTGGGTATCCATTGAAGTACAAAAGACTGGAATGTTTGTTTCTATAAGGGGCATCCGGAGGCCTTTTCGCCATGTCACTAAAGGTATTTTTGCTCTGAATTTGGATAATTAAGTGGATATTTATTTCATGCAGAATTCATTAACATGGAAATTACAGTTAATGTCAGTAGAGTTATTGATAATGAATGACCACTAAGAAACACATTCTTATTTCAAAGAGATTCCTGTGCCTTTTCTATTTTATCCAAATAAAATGTTCTCAGGATATATCCACATTTGCATTATTTTCTTTTTTGGGTCCTTGAAAATGTTTCTCTCTTGTCTAGCTAAAGGGATGAAAAATACATGAATCTCTTTGTCTGGTCATCTGTGTTTGTTCTTTTTAAACATCTTATTGAGTGGCTTTAAAGTTGATGTTTTCATTTCAACAGAAGAATTAAACGTCGGCAACCCATGAGACCTCTAATTGTTACAGAGTTGGAAGAGAGGGATAGCACAATCCAGTGAGTAAGCAAAGTGATGGAGGTCTATTTTGATAGCAGGAGGTCACAGGGAGGCTCACTAATCCAGGGAGATAGGGGTCTTCTTAGGGTCAGTGCTGTTAGCAAACATAGTATCCTCTTGAGCTTACCCAGCACTACCCGTACCTGCTGGTAGCAGCAGATTCTGGCACCAACTCATCCAGACAAACCGAACAATTGTGTTATCCAACTCTGCAAATCATTGCAGGCATGTCCACAACTTACAACCATATAACTCATTAAAACAGAGGTGTCAAACCGGTTCCACGGAGGGCCGAGTGTATGCTGGTTTTTGGTTTTTCCTTTCAATTGGTGCCCAACTGAGATCAAATAGAACCAGGTGAAGGAAGATCTTAACCAATTAGTGACCTAATTTTCCAATCAAGCACAAGGTGAGAGCGAAAACCTGCAGACACTTGGTCCTCCATGGAACCGGTTTGACACCTCTGCATTAAAATAATGCTTTCTGGGTTTTGTGTTGATTGGAACCATTGAAGTCATTATAATACGCAGTGAACAGCCTGAAGAAAAAGCTTCCTCTTACACTAGGAAGGCCCAAATCACTTGCTGCATGTCTTGGTAAGGGGAACAAACCCAGATACAGTTCATTGTAGTGTCACCGCCTGGTTTGTTGAAGTGCTACCCCTGGTGCTGTATCCTTTCACTGTCATACCAGGGATCAAATGATGAGGACAAACAGAACATGCAGATGTTTGTAATCCACTTCCATCATGAAGTTTTTCATACGACCACCTGGCTCTGATCTGACTGAGGATTGTATGTAGTATACACTTGACATTATTTTTATGTGGTAGTATGATACTTAAGGGGGGTGGGGCAGGGAGGGGGGCTTTAAGTAAAACCATGGCATCCTTGGCCCATTCATGTACTTTAACTGAATGATAATCTGGGGTCTGGACTTCTTTTGTACATTAGCAGGCTTGGCCTCAGTGACAGCAATGCTAGTGTTGTTTTACAGTCAGTCTGCATTGGAAATGTGAACCAGATGAGGAGGGTCCACAGGGAATCAGTCTCTTCCAACTAATTAGAAATGCCTGCTGAGGGCTCTTTACTACATGGCCTGATCACAGATCATCACTGCCTTTTTCACATCGAAAGGAAATTACATAGCACACAAGAAAAGCCATTAGTGACTATATTTCCCTCAAAGGATCACAGACATTCATTGAGCGGTTGATTACCTGCAGATTGTCTGTTTTTCTTCCAGCCCTAAACTAGCAATAAAAGGGTGCAGGTTTTGCCCTCAACTAATCTGTGACAGTGATTGAATTCAATTGTTATATTGTTTAATTTTTGTAGTGTGTCAGAGAACAGCATTTAGTGACAGTATGATGTCCTGTATGGTAGTATTGGTCATCTGGAGAGACTTTACCGCTCTGTGTGAATATCAAACCTAACTTCCCCTTTTAGTGTTCTTAAAGGTGCTGACGGCTTGAAATTTTCAAACACTTTGTAAAATGAGTTGCAGGTGCAATGAGCAACGCATACACATTTCAACCTATAATAAGTCTCTTTTACTGTCATTCTCACAAAGAAATGTGAACAAGTCTATTTTTGGAAGAAAATGAAAGTAAAGCTTTGAGTCAATAAAAATCCAAGAAGTAGTTACTGACTTTGAAGCCCTTTTGCGAGAAACCCAAAACCGGGCCATTTCTGGGGAGCTGGGCTTGTTGAGAAGAGAGAGGAAATATGCTGTGACACTAACAGGCTAAAAGAGTAAGTGTTGATGGACTGAATAAAACAAGGGGGAAAGGGCTAGGGGGTTGGGCCCTGACACAAAAGTTTTCCATTGACAAGAAGGAAAAGCCCTGCTGTTATGCCACACACACATTCACAGTGCAAACCATAGCTTTTCCAGGCATACATTGTGGCATTCATACATGTCATGAGTTCAACCTGTATAAAACAGTGTACTGTCAATGTAATTGTAGTATATTCATGATTCTTCTTTTACATTCAAGAATTCAGTGCTAAAAAAACACATTGCAATGTAAAAAAAGTTAAAATGATACATTTATTGGCACACAATTTAGGGAATGCAGTCTATAAAAGAAATATAGTCAACATAAATTTTATTTTAGTTGAACAGATCTTAATTATTGGGTTACTGTAACTCAGAAGTCCACATAAAACATGTTTTCAATTACTGCTCTTAAGCTGTCTATGGATGTCTATGTTAACTTAAAGTGGAAATTTTTTACACATGATAGCTTTAACAGCAACGCATTATAGTTTTGCTGAGTTTGACTGCCTAATCTCTTACAGGACCCTTTATCACTGGACATCCATCCAGTGATTGATAGTCAGCAAAAGTGACGCTCCACCAAGTTGGAAAAATTCAGACTAGCCTGGATAGACTGTACACTACAATACCGAAAAACATTCACATCTGCTCGATCAGCTTATTTCTCCAACCTGATTGAGGTGAACAAAAACATTCCAAAATTTGTCTTCGATACAGTTGCAAAGTTAATAAAAAAGCAACACTCAACAAGTGAAGTGGGTCTTCACTTTAGCTGTACATGAACTTCTTTGATGAAAAGATCATCACCAATAGAAAACAAATAACTGACCCCTCCTTAAATAGTTATAGTCCCCAAAATCTCAGTTGCCCTGAGAATGTCCTGAACCTCCCTGACCAAGTGTCAATGGGGACACTTGAATTTTTTGATCCCGTATCGCTCGACACATTCACTAAATTTGTAATGAGTTCTAAACCTACAAAATGTCAGCTAGATCCGATTCCAACAAAATTACTTAAGGCATAGGTCTTCAACCCTCTCTTGGGGACCCCCAGCCATTCCATCTATTAGATGTATCCCAGAGCTAGCACACCTGAATCAACTTTTTAACTAATTAACAAGCCCTTACCTGGTGAATCAGGTGAGCTAGTTCAGGGCGAAAACCGGTGCTAGGTCAGCCAATGTTGAACATAATAAATTGCTCCCTTTCCTCCGGATGTGTACCAAACTCACAAAAATAGTGGAAATTAAGCCTCTTCTAAAAAAATCTAATCTGGATCCAGACATATTAAAGAATTATAGACCAATATCGAACCTCCCGTTCCTTTCAAAAATCTTAGAAAAATGTGTTTCCCAACAACTGAATGCCATCCTGAAGACAAATAACATTTATGAAATGCTCCAGTCCGGTTTCAGACCCCATCATAGTACTGAGACTGCACTCACTGAAGGTAACAAATGACCTTCTAATGGCCTCAGACAAAGGTTCCGCATTCATCCTGTTGCTTCTTGATCTTAGTGCTGCTTTTGACACTATTGATCACTCCCTTCTCTTAGAGAGACTGGAAACCCATATTGGGCTACGTGGACATGTTCTAGCCTGGTTTAAATCTTATTTATCTGAAAGACATCAGTTCGTATGTGTGGATGGCATATCCTCTGACAAATCAAAGGTATGTTTTGGTGCTCCTCAAGGCTTGGTTCTGGGCCCATTATTGTTCTCACTACATATGCTGCCTCTGGGTGATGTAATCCGGAATCACAATGTCAATTTTCACTGTTATGCTGATGACACACAGTTATATATTTCGATGAAGCATGGAGAAGCCCCAAAATTAGCTACTTTGGAAGCTTGCGTTTCAGATATTAGGAAGTGGATGACAGAGAACCTTTTGCTTTTAAACTCAAGAAAAACAGAAATGCTCGTTTTAGGACCCAAGAAACAAAGAGCTTTGTTGGCAGATCTCACTGTGAACCCCGACGGCTGCATGGTCGTATCCCAAAAAACTGTAAGAAACCTCGGCGTTACCCTTGACCCTGACCTCTCCTTTGATGAACATATAAAATATATCTCAAGAGTTGCTTATTTTCATCTTCGAAACATTGCAAAAATCAGAAACTTTCTATCAAAAAATGATTCAGAAAAACTAATCCATGCTTTTGTTACTTCTAGATTAAATTACTGCAATGCTCTTCTTTCCGGTTACCCTGATAAATCAATAAATAAACTTCAATTAGCGCTGCACACGGCTGCTAGAATCCTAACTAGAACAAAAAAATGAATGAACACATTACTCCAGTACTAGCCTCTTTACACTGGCTGCCTGTTAGGGTTAGGGCTGATTTTAAGGTTTCATTGTTAACCTATAAATCAATACATGGACTTGCTCCTACTTACCTCGCTGTAATGATCCAGCCATACGTACCTACACGTAACCTTAGATCGCAAGATGCAGGCCTTTTAATTGTACCTAGAATTTCTAAACAAACAGCCGGAGGCAGGGCCTTCTCTCATAGAGCTCCACTACTGTGGAATGATTTATCAATTAAGGTTAGAAATGCAAACTCAGTGCAAACTATCAAGTGTCTACTAAAGACTCATCTCTACAGCATGGTCTATGATTAAGTGTAGTCTGGCCCAGGGGCGTGAAGGTGAACAGAAAGGCTTGATAATGTCCACCCTTGCTGTCTTGCCAGGTGGGCTCTCATCGCCACTGGGATGCCCTCCCTCCAATGCCGTTCGGGGGCGGAGTCACTGGCTTGTTGTTGTCTCTCTGTTGCGCATTTGTGCAATTGGGCTGTACTCTGCTGGCAATACTCGGCCCTCATTCAGGGTGGTTGCGGTTGGTGGGTGTCACTTTGGTTGATGCTTCGCAATGTGGGTGGATTGATTTCCTGCCTGTTGGGCCCTGTCCGGGCCCTCCCCCGGATAGGGCCACAGTGTCACTGGACCCCCCTATCTATGTCTTATGCTGCTATATTATTGTGCTGGGGGAGTTGGGTCAGTTCTCCTTCTCCACTATAAATCCTTGTAGATCTAAATTTAAGATTCTAAATTTTCCCTGTCTCCTGCTGTTTTAAACTTAGGAGGACATGAGGTCTTGGCCCACACCTGCGGAGTACCAGGCTTGAGAGACTCGTTGCTGTCCCTGTCCAAAGTCCTCCTGGTTGTGTTGCAGATCAAGACGATACCTGATGATTTCAGCTGCAGCTCTGCTGACCCCCCCCCCCCACTCTGCTGACCCCCCCCTCCTGGTTGTGTTGCAGATCAAGACGATACCTGACGATTTCAGCTGCCACTCTGCTGACCCCCCCCCCGTGTTGTCCCTGTCCTTGTCCATCTGGTCATGCTTCCGACCTGGACTAGGTTTAAATAGACTCTGGACTCAGCCCACATGCATTTATTAATTATTACAATTTGTACTCTTAATATGTTCACCCGGCACCAACAGAAGAGGACTGGTCACCCCTCTGAGACTGGTTCCTCTCTAGGTTTCTTCCTAAATTTCAGCCTTCTTAGGGAGTTTTTCCTAGCCACTGAAATTCAACTCTACTGTTGTTTGCTCCTTGGGGTTTAAGGCCAGGTGTTTTGTAAAAGCACTTTGTGACAACTGCTGATGTAAAAAGGGCTTAATAAATAAATTTGATTGATTGATTTTATTGTTTTACCAGGTAATTACTCGTCACCTACCTATTCAAATTGCCTTCAAGACAAAAGTGATGAACCAGAAATGTAGCTAATGTTATTTAATGTTGAGGACACAGACTATAACAAGACATTCTGTATCATCATTACCATAGGATTGATGTTAAAACAGATGGTTTAAATCCTGAATGATAATTGACAGAAAGCTTTGGTATATCAAACCAATATTAAGTATTGCAAAAGTACTTTTTACTATTCTAACTTTGAAGAAAACTGGTTCATAATAACCCTAAGGCACTTCAGGGATTTGTGGCATTTTGCCAAAATACTGTACCACAGCTAAGGGCTCTATCCAAGCATTCTGTATTACGTAGTGTCTAAAAACAGCCCATAGTCAATGGCCATATATCAAACACCCTTGAGGCTTATTGATTATTTCAACATTAAATAGTATCAATGGCAGCTGGTACTGAAATATTTGACACAATTCCCATCAATACAAAAAGCACAAGAAAATCACCAGTACAATAAAAAAAATTGGATAACTACTATAAAATACATATATTTTCTGAAGACCATCCTAAAGTGTAAGACAGAAAGTGTCAATCTGTCATCATAGCTCGTTGGTTGAGCAGCCTAGTTATATACAGTGGATATAAAAAGTCTACACACCCCTGTTAAAATGCCAGGTTCTTGTGATGTGAAAGAATGAGACAAAGATAAATCATGTCAGAACTTTTTCCACTTTTAATGTGACCTATAATGTGAACAATTCAATTGAAAAACAAACTGAAATCTTCAAGGGGGAAAAATAAAAAACTCACAATAACCTGGTTGCATAAGTGTGCACACCCTTATACAAATACTTTGTTGAAGCACCTTTTGATTTTATTACAGCACTCAGTCTTTTTGGGTAGGAGTCTAATAGCATGGCACATCTTGACGTGGCAATATTTGCCCACTCTTCTTTGCAAAAGCGCTCCAAATCTGTTAGATTTGTAAGATTTGTAATTTGTAAGTGTGCAAACTTTTGACTGGCACTGCATATAAGCAGAGACCATGTTTAGTTCTGTATTATCTTTAAACAGAGGCATTCTTTAATATATATATATATATATATATATATATATATATATACACACACATACATATTTTACAGGACATTATGTACACATACAGTCGTTGGCTATGATTGAGAGCACTGTGAAGCAGAATCAATAAAGTTAATAGAGGCCAGCAGGTCTTGAAACAGCAATGGTTCCATGGGATGTGTACACTGCAGTAAGGCTGGTTAACATTGATTCAAATTGTGAGCGACAGTCTCTGTTCCTAAAACCTCCCAGTATGGCCAAAAAAAGTTATAATGGTGCAAGGAATGGTCAATGAAAGCATATTAAACAACACTCTAAGTATATATGAGAGGCAGTAGGACACCAGGTGTTCTGTGAGGTTGGTAGGTGTGTCTGGTATCAGAGGCAGTAGGCTCCAGGTAAATGGTAGGTTGGTTGGTGTGTCAGGCATCAGAGGCAGTAGGCTCCAGGTGAATGATAGGTGTTTTCTCCTGTGCACAGCCCTCTTCAGATCACCCCACAGATGTTCAACTGGATTCAGGTCTGGGCTCTGGCTAGGCCATTCCAAAACGTTAATCTTCTTCTGGTGAAGCCATGCTTTTGTGGATTTGGATGTGTGCTTTGGGTTGTTGTCGGCCTGAAACGTGAACTTCCTCTTCATCTTCAGCTTTCTAACGGACGCCTGAAGGTTTTGTGCCAAAATTGCCTGGTATTTGGAACTGTTCATAATTCCCTCCACCCTGACTAAGGCCCAGGTTCCAGCTGAAGAAAAACAGCCCCAAAGCATGATGCTGCTACCACCATGCCTCACTGTGAGTATGGTGTTCTTTGGGTGATGTGCAGTGTTGTTTTTGCACCAAACATACCTTCTGGAATTATGGCCAAAAAGTTCAACCTTGGTTTCATCAGACCATAACACATTTTCCCACGTGCTTTTGGGGGACTTGATGTCTGTTTTTGCAAACTTTAGCCGGGCTTGGATGTTTTTCTTTGTAAGAAAAGGCTTCCGTCTTACCACCCTACCCCATAGCCCATTCATATGAAGAATACGGGAGATTGTTGTCACATGTAGCACACAGCCAGTACTTGCCAGAAATTCCTGCAGTTCCTTTAATGTTGCTGTAGGCCTCTTGGAAGCCTCCCTGAACCGTTTTCTTCTCGTCTTTACATCAATTTTGGAGGGATGTTCAGTTCTTGGTAATGTCTCTGTTATGCCATATTTTTTCCAATTGATGATAACTGTCTTCATTGTGTTCCATGGTATATCTAATGCTTCGGAAATTCTTTTGTACCCTTCTCCTGATTGATATTTTTCCACAATGAGATCCCTCTGATGCTTTGGAAGCTCTCTGCGTGTCTTTTGCTCTGAGATGCAACTAAGAAAATGTCAGGAAAATCCTACTAGAACAGCTGAACTTTATTTGTGATTAATCAGAGTCACTTCAAATGATGGCAGGTGTGTAATGACTTCTATTAAACATGAGTTTGAAAGTGATTGGTTAATTCTGATCCAAGCCACATCCCCAGTTATAAAAGGGTGTGCACACTTATGCAACCAGGTTATTGTGAGTTTGTTATTTTTCCCCCTCAAAGATTTCAGTTTGTTTTTCAATTGAATTGTTCACGTTATAGGTCACATTAAAGGTGGAAAAAGTTCTGACATGATTTATCTTTGTCTCATTCTTTTACATCACAAGAACCTGGCATTTTAACAGTGGTGTGTAGACTTTTTATATCCACTGTATATACAGTGAGGGAAAAAATTCTTTGATCCCCTGCTGATTTTGAACATTTGCCCACTGACAAAGAAATGATCAGTCTATAATTTATTGGTAGGTTTATTTGAACAGTGAGAGACAGAATAACAACAAAAATATCCAGAAAAACGCATGTCAAAAATGTTATAAATTGATTTGCATTTTAATGAGTGAAATAAGTATTTGATCCCCTCTCAGTCAGAAAGATTTCTGGCTCCCAGGTGTCTTTTATACAGGTAACAAGCTGAGATTAGGAGCACTCCCTTTAAGAGTGTGCTCCTAATCTCAGCTTGTTACCTGTATAAAAGACACCTGTCCACAGAAGCAATCAATCAATCAGATTCCAAACCCTCCACCATGGCCAAGACCAAAGAGCTGGATGTCAGGGACAAGATTGTAGACCTACACAAGGCTGGAATGGGCTACAAGACCATCACCAAGCAGCTTGGTGAGAAGGTGACAGCAGTTGGTGCGATTATTCGGAAATGGAAGAAACACAAAAGAACTTTCAATCTCCCTCGGTCTGGGGCTCCATGCAAGATCTGACCTCGTGGAGTTGCAATGATCATGAAAACGGTGAGGAATCAGCCCAGAACTACACGGGAGGATCTTGTCAATGATCTCAAGGCAGCTGGGACCATAGTCACCAAGAAAACAATTGGTAACACACTACGCTGTGAAGGACTGAAATCCTGCAGCGACCGCAAGGTCCCCCTGCTCAAGAAAGCACATGTACAGGCCCATCTGAAGTTTGCCAATGAACATCTGAATGTTTCAGAGGAGAACTGGGTGAAAGTGTTGTGGTCAGATGAGACCAAAATTGAGCTCTTTGGCATCAACTCAACTCGTCGTGTTTGGAGGAGGAGGAATGCTGCCTATGACCCCAAGAACACCATCCCCACCGTCAAACATGAAGGTGGAAACATTATGCTTTGGGGGTGTTTTTCTGCTAAGGGGACAGGACAACTTCACCGCATCAAAGGGACGATGGACGGGGCCATGTACCGTCAAATCTTGGGTGAGAACCTCCTTCCCTCAGCCAGGGCATTGACAATGGGTCGTGGATGGGTATTCCAGCATGACAATGACCCAAAACACACGGCCAAGGCAACAAAGGAGTGGCTCAAGAAGAAGCACATTAAGGTCCTAGAGTGGCCTGGCCAGTCTCCAGACCTTAATCCCATAGAAAATCTGTGGAGGGAGCTGAAGGTTCGAGTTGCCAAACGTCAGCTTCAAAACTTTAATGACTTGGAGAAGATCTGCAAAGAGGAGTGGGACAAAATCCCTCCTGAGATGTGTGCAAACCTGGTGGCCAACTACAAGAAACGTCTGACCTCTGTGATTGCCAACAAGGGTTTTGCCACCAAGTACTAAGTCATGTTTTGCAGAGGGGTCGAATACTTATTTCACTCATTAAAATGCAAATAAATTTATAACAGTGTTTTTCTGGATTTTTTTGTTGTTATTCTGTCTCTCACTGTTCAAATAAACCTACCATTAAAATTATAGACTGATCATTTCTTTCTCAGTGGGCAAACGTACAAAATCAGCAGGGGATCAAATACTTTTTTCCCTCACTGTATATGGTATTGTAATGCTTTGGTAGCCTTGTTGTTCTGCATCTTGTTGCTTCCAACATTGTTTAGGACCATGCAATACAACATGGTAACACAACTAAAGATAGAGGAATGTTCCCGGGGCAGCATGTGCTAGTAGAGGCCTGATTTGAGGAGGGTCTTTTGCAAACCTTTGCAAGCCTGCAAACAAAGACGTTTGTTTAGGGACTAAGCTGAACACGCTAATTCTTGATTCCATGGGGTTTGATCGAATCATTGGTCAGGGGTAGTATTAGCGGAGATCCTGGCTCCCCTCTTTCACCTTTGGGTGTTGATTGCTCTGAGAGCCCTAAATCTAGATTTGCGGGTCTTTCCCATGGAGATTAAATGATCTGGCTCAAAACTGTTTCAACAGGTCACTTGTGGAGGGTCAAAGGTCAATTGCATAGTAGAGCCTAATGGTAGCAAATAAGCTGGTGCCATGAGGCAGCAGACGCAGTCCTGGGTAAACACACAGATGCATACACACACAAACACACATTTCCACTGGACACAGATCATAGCTTTCACATGCATACATTTCGGCCCTCACCCACGCACGTTCTGCGTAACAGTAGATACGTTTTTGGTTAAAACTGAGGATTATGCTAGGTAAAAAATAGGCTAACTCAAAATAGGACTTTCCTTGTCAATGTAAATGTAGTATTTTTATAATTTCCTTCAGACCTGAAGAAAAGCAGACACAATTTTGTACATAAAACACACACATATACAGCTCCGGAAAAATTTAAGAGACCACTACACCTTTTTCTTTCCTTTCCAAAAAAGCTGAAAAGGAAAGTTTTGAGTGAGGAGCAGAAGTGTTCAATTTGCAGTGGTCTCTTAATTTTAACCCTTCTGTTCCTCACTCAAAACCTTCCTTTTCGACTTTTTTGGAAAGGAAAGAAAAAGGTGCAGTGGTCTCTTAATTTTTTTCAGAGCTGTATTATTGTTGTTGAGGTAACTCACTTTTCCTCGTCGTGCCGAAAGACTAGGGTCAGTGTGTCCTGTCTTGATCTTAGCTACTACGTCACCTCCCAACCCCTCTTCCAGCCCCCCACTCCAGTCCTTAGTTTTTACACTGCAATATTCTAAGATTAAGCTTAGCCTGGGGGTTACACTTTGTGATAACTGTTTAAGGGCTTAATAAAATACATTTGATTAATTGAAGTCCCAATTGTTATACTGCATTACAGTCAGTCTGAAAAGTATGCTTATGAATCCTAGAAATGCTTTCTCTAAATTTCCTGTTGTCCTGTTTTTTCTTAGGAGGACATGAAACCTTGGACCACACTTCAGGGCTACCTGGCCCAAATGACTCTTAGATGTCCTGGTCCAAAGTTCTCCTAGATGTGTTGTAGATGAAGTTGCTGTCTGATGATTCCTGCGTCCAATGCACACATCCCATCTGATTGTCCCTGTCCTTGTCATCTGATTATGCAGCTGACTTGGATTCTGGACACAGCCCCTATGCATTTATTGACCTGCTTGTCTTCTGATCATGCAAATACATTGACTTGGCACAAGAGGTCATGTACTCTTATAATCTTCACCTGGCACAACCAGAAGAGGACAGGCTACCCGTCAGAGTATGGTTCCTCTTTAGGTTTCTTCCTAAGTTTGGACCCTACTAGGGAGTTTTTCCTAGCCACAGTGCATTAACTCTTGTTGCTTATTCTATGGGGTTTCAGGCTGGGTATCTGTAAAAGCACTTTGTGACAATTGCTGGTAAAAAAAGGGCTTTATAAAATACATTTGATTGATTGATTGGTCTACCCTTAGTAGTTGACTTGTCTCATTCTGAACACATTAATCTCACAATCAAGTGTAGACATGTTGTAGATATGATCACGTAATGGTTTTGGAATCATCTGCTTGTTATTAATTTGACAGTTGTGCAAGTGGCAGAGGTGAGATTTTTCTCCTGTAACAGGTAGAATTCATAATTCCATATCTGATGAGAGATTATGCAGCGATCACCATACACGATACGTTGGGCTGTCTCAAATGTGCTTTGTAATTAATGACAAGGTGCAAGGCGAGTCAACAAATTATGAGCAGTGTAACTATTTACAACGTGGATTAGTCAGACCTTAGCCTGCTACAAGGTATGACTAGTTTCTGTAGCAATTTGCAGCCCCTCTCCAATGATCCCTATTCAGACTTCAAATAAGTTGACTTAACATTGATTTAACATTGATATATTGTTATTTTTTTATTTTTATGCCTACACAACAAGTCTTACTTACAGAGATAAAACAGAGATAATGTCTTAAGTCTTTATTTAATCAATTCATCCTAAATTTGAATAGGCCAGTGAGTGCTGGTAAAAAAAGAAGCCAACAGAGCAGGATTACCTCGTCAGGCAAAATACTGGGCTCTTAAGAAGTCCTGCAGGTTCCAGAACACTTCTCTTGTCAGTCTGCTGCTCACTGGCTGACACCCAAATGTCATGGTTTCCAGTCAAAAGTATTGCATTATAAAGGGGATAGGGGTCTAATTTCGACACACACACTCAAAACCTTAGGTTGTTTAGTTTATTGGCCACAATTATACTTACATTAACAAATTACATCAGAACACCTAGGCTTTGACTTTCACATAGTACCAATTACTTTCTGCTCTCTGGCTCAGTCAGACATTTGGGTGATCTGATGGTGTTAGGAAAGATATAGTAGATATGTTTTTATGGTGACTACTCGATTCAGGTCCCATTGGGAATAGCACACACATCAGCCTGAGACAGTTTATGACTGTCCATTCATCTTTCACGCATTGAAAGGAAATATTTATGTCACGGTATGGTTAGGATCAGCGCCACCGTGCCGTGCACCTCCAGTTCCCGTCACTCCACAAACACATCCCGGACTTGTTTTGTCACATGTCTTCAATCATTCACACCAGGTCCCAATCATTCCATTAGTATGTGTTTAAATGTTTCTCATCTGCTCCCCCCACTTGTCGATCATTGTTGTGTTGTGTTGTTGCTACTGTATGTCACACGTAACGGGTGAGTGCTTTCGGTTTGCTGTTTCAATTCAGCCCCTTTACTTTCATTAAGTTTATTCTGTGTTCGGTGTTTGTTACATTTAAGTCAACATTCAAATGCGATCCGCCTGTGCCTGGTTCCTCTCCACTACCACCACCGTTACAATTTACTTTTGCTTGCAGTGTGTGATTTGTACACAGCAGTACATTTGCTGTGACACTGACTCCATAACTTGCCTGGCACACAAATTAAATAGTCCAACTGGCCGGAGAAAAATATTGCCTCCTCGTCTTGTCTAGTGGACAAGAGAGAAAAAATATATATTTCCAGATAAATGCTTGTTTATTAACTCACATTACATGATTACATGCGTGAATCATTTTCCACAATGGTTCTCTCAATATAATGCACTTGGACTTAAACCAGCCTTGCTTCCCTTGCTTCATTTGATACAAAGATAGCTTCTTCATTTCTTGATTTACCTTTCTACTAGTAAGAATTGTTCTCGGCAGCATACCTTTGGCCCTGATGCTGGACATTTTAAAGGGCTTCTACCTGGTGCTAAAGAGTAAACTTTGCCTTATGATTTCCCACATTCTGATAGTGCCTAGATTTGTAAGCCAGCATAGAAAATAAAAGATACCTTGTAATCCAACTGTGATCAGATCTTATACCGATAAATGGTCAGCACAATATCAGGATAAAGGACACATGATAAAAATTGTGCTAGAGGCACTGTATTGCCCATTGATGGCCATATTAACAGACAGAGTCGACTTCTGTGTCCGATAAAGGAGGCCAAGCCTGTTAACTCCAGCAAGGTGCCAGTCAGCGAAAGAGGTTAATGAGCTAAACGCTACACTGAGAGACTAACTTTCAAGTTGGGCTTTATTTCTCCATACAAACTAATAAATATGTCTTGTGAAAAATCTGCAATCAAAGTGAAAGTCGAATCAAGTGAATCAAAGTGAAAGTCGCATCACAGGCTCTGTCTTTCCATTTTCCCTGAAAACTGGAACTTCCTGTTGTGGGTCATGGCGCAGAGCGTGATGGATGCACTGATCCATGTCAACCCAGATAGGTCTAGTGAACTTAAAAGGTGAATTGGATCAGGGCTCCCAGCCAGAAGCTTAGTTAGGAACCTTAGGAACCTCCTGATTAGGGCTTAGTGGCAACAGTGAATCCTAATGAGTAACATGTAATCAACACTATTCCTCCAGACTCACTAAGACCGCCGACAGCCACTGCAGATGGACAGCAACTACTATTCATTTAAAATGTGCATAGAGACTACAGTTTGGCATGGACTGTTGTTTTTTCCACAGAAGAATACCTAAAGCAACATAATGTTAGGACATACTGTAAGGTACCAAATTAAAGACTAAGAATAACAAAAAGGTTGGTTAATTGACTCATAGCTTTAGTGACTTTTCGCCTAATAGGCTTTAGTGAATTTGTAATCATTGTTATTACCAGGCCAAGTGATGATTTTGATTAGTGACATGAAGTAGAAGTTGATGTTTTACCATCTGGAGTTTTTCCTAAACCAATGAGTTCATAAACACTCACTGGCTATACATCTTTACCACTGCATATTCCTGGAAAGGGATTCTAGGGTGCCAATATTGCAGGTATCCAGGTTAGGGATCACAGAATTCTAAGGTGCCAATATTGTGGATATCTGAGGCACCGGGCCACGGAACACAACACAATTAATGTGATTATGATATTACTGTTTCATTTCGTGTGGCTTGGTTGGTAGAGCATGAAAACAGATGTGCATGCATGATGGTATGTCTTTTTAAAAAATGCCTTTTAAACAACTTGTGTTATGAAATTACATTTAATCTTACATTCTAGTAATGGCACTTGAATTGCATATTGTGTTTTAGTCTGCTACCATAGCTAATGTTTGACATATTTGCACTTTGGAAAAAAAGTAATTTTGCATGTTTTTCGAAGTGTTTTATCTGAGCAACATGCACCAAGAAAAGGGATTATGGCAAAGTTAAAAGAGACATTATAGGCGTAAATATAGGCTGTGCTGTCGCACTGGGGCTTGTGGGGTTCAGGGGCCCTCCAACAACGTGTTGAGTGGAGAACAGGCCCTTGTTTGCTTCCTTACGTGTAAACTACACTATACGTGTCACGTTGCATTACCATCAGCATCGCGTCAATCTGACATTTTACCAGCTACACAGAGCATGTTTTTTCATAAGGGGAGAAGAGCGGCTGAAGAATGTTATATAATAATGAGTAAGTAAAATATCTTTGTTTAAGTTTTTCACAATTATTACATAGCTGCTAGTGGATTATAAAACTGTCCTCTAATACACAAGTTGCTTTTGTTTACATTGTGAACATTGTTATCTAGCAGCAAAAAAAATACTAGCTAGCTAGCTACATTACAGTTGTCCTGTCTTCATTCGTCTTCATTCAGTTTACCTGGCATTCCAATGATGGAGGGAGCCAATCTTGTCCCATGCTCGTTCCTTCACGGTAATTTCTTTATAAAATGGGTAAATTGGGTCATACAAAAACCTATACTTCTCCACTATACTTCTCCACTATACTTCTCCACAATAATCAGTCGTTTGTCGTCCATCATCAACTTTTACCACAGCAAGCGTGTGTCAGCTGATCTGCGGCATCATCCAAAAAAACCGACACTCCAGAAAATAGGCTGACGAAAGTAATACCAGTAGCCCACAGACCTAAAACAAACATTTTCCGCAAATATGTATTTTTTTCCCTACATAAAAGGACAATATGAGTTATCATCATTTTATGAGTATTTTAATGAGTCAATACACCCGATCCGCCCCCCAAAATCAATATATTTCTTATTATTTCAACTCACTGGACAAAATGAATGCATGCTTTGGCCATCAAGAATGGAACCTCAGCGTTTCGTGAAGCTTAGATGCTGCCATTGGACGTGATGCAACGCAAGTACTGTAGCAGCAGACTCTTATTTAAGAGGGGGCATTCCATAACAGTTGACAGATGGTAGCAACACTGAACGCTCAATGGCTGTAGTATAGCGCCTACATTAACAATATGCCTATATTCAAAGACAAACTCACATTAAGGTGGTGGTGGTGCCATTTGCTATATATGCCCTCGAAAAGGCAAATCCTTCTTCTTCGTGGTTTTCATTTTCTGGAGTAAAATAGTCACTACTAACAATCTATAACAAAATGATATGCATATTCTACACACACACTAAAAACTAAAACTAAATAAATTAATACTTTCATATTTTCTTTGGTATTTTTTTCATATACAGATGTGCAATGATGAATGTAATGAAGGTAATATGCATGTTGTTGTACAATGTCAAGTCCAGAGGCGGGCTGTCAAGGCCAGCAAAGGCTTCTCTGCTGGCCTAGTGATGTCAGAATCAGAAAATTATATTTTCATAATTTATTTTGATATATTCATTAAGTATTTCATCATGTACTTTACAAAGTTTGTTCCCATCAGTCTATTCATCTCATTTCATTGCTATTCTCTCAGTTGTGCAGCTTCCAGTGCAGCTCATATAAATCAGAGCTTTTATCCAATCAGATGTTTCACCTGTGCTGTCTCCGGGTGAAATATCTACCCTGAGGCCTCCAGAATTGAGTGAATCCCCTATGCCTGGGGTATTCAAATCTTTCCCTATGAGTGCCGGAGCCTGCTGTTTTTCTGTTTTGCTGGTTATCTGTTTTCATGGTGTCATAAGCCTGAATAAGGCCCTGATTTGAGGGTTGCAATGAAAAAGTGGAGTGGAACTGGCTTCGAGGGCCAGATTTGAATACCCCTGCCCTATTCATGGGGGAAAATAGAGAGTATAGCCAGCACCCTCCAGAAACCCCCATGATGTCTTGCCCCATGTTACGCTACTGTAGGCCTACAGTTATTTACACATGAAAGAAAATAAATAATAATTTTACAATATGTTGGCCATTGGCCTGTACACTCTAAAAAGAAAAGGTTTCTGGAGAGTGCTGGCTATACCCTTTATTTTTCCCATGAATTGACACTTTATATGGATTCTATACACCCTAGTGAGTAACTCTTGAAAACTATGTCCCACCTTTCAATGTCTAGTTTTTTTTGTTATTATACAATTTGCATAGGCCAAATTTGGGTATAGAGTCTTGCACATTTTATGCTTTAATATTGTTGTTAAAATTATTTTATATTAAACCTATATAATTGTTCTATTATTTGCTCTTTGCATTAATTAGAAAACTTGTTAAAAAATGTCCTATCCTTACACGTTACCATCTTTAAAACAAATTACACATTATGCAATATATCAGGGGTGTCAAACCGGTTCCACGGAGGCCGAGTGTATGCTGGTTTTTGGTTTTTCCTTTCAATTGCTGCCCAACTGAGACCAAATAGAACCAGGTGAAGGTAGATCTTAACTAATTAGTGACCCCATTAACAAATCAAGCACAAGGTGAGAGTGAAAATCTGCAGACACTCGGCCCTCCGTGGAATCGGTTTGACACCCGTGCAATATATTGATATTGGCGCTTTTATTCTGAAGATTTCCTCATTACAATATGATTATGACATCATTGATAGTGCTGCTGGCAGAATACAAGTACAGTTGTGTCAGACCTTTTAACAACATAGGAATATGGATCATCCGGACGCCACCGGGGTAAATTTGGTTTTATGTTTGATATTCGGAGTTTGATCGTCAATACCTCTTTCAAAAAAAACGTACAAAGACGACAGTGAAATACATACAATTGGATGAGGGTAGAGAGCAAGGTACACCCTCTGATTTTATCGAAAATCAAAGTTTTCCTTTAGCGGAGCCCAAAATGATGCAAAACACTGTCGAATGTCGGTTCAGTAGTTTAGGGACAGTCATGAAAGGGCAATACCACTGAATGAATGTGACAAAAAAATATATTTTATTTTGTGTCAGCCATTAGGCCTGCCCCTGTAATGGAAAATCGAAGGTACAGACACTTTTTGTGTTATTAAACAAAACTATAATTTTCTACATATATTTTGGTTGGGTTAACCTTATATATTTCATTTTTTAATAGATTCCTATAGAGATGACATATACATCTAAAACAACTTGTATGTTGTTGTATGTTGGTTATATACAATCACCTTTTTCATTTCGGTGATTGTATCAGAATTGATCCCTCTATACAATTAGTTTTTAACAGCTCAATATCCATATGAGTTAGAGACCTACAAACAAGTGTGGTCTGTTCCTTTACCTCTCTTCTCAAAGGTACACCTCTTTTATCAATATTCATTATCTGTATATCATTTTAAAAATGCATACATTATTACAACTCTATTACCTAATTCACATTAACTGTTTTTAATAGCTTCCAATCCAGATGACATGGACCTCTAAAATCACTTGCATTTCGTTCATTGACCTTGCTTGTCAAGGGTACGCCCCTTTGATTTGCCATTTTCCATTTTGGTGAGTTTACAGGAATTTATCTAATCTAATCAACTATTTTTTAATAGTTCACTCTCCATATGAGTTAGAGATCTACAAACAACTGTGTTGTGTTCCTATACCTCTCTTCTGAAAGGTACACCTCTTCTTTTTTCCAAATTCATTATGTGTATTTCATTTCAAAATGACATGCATTATGTCAACTCTATTACATAATATGCATTAACTATTTTTAATAGCTTCCAATCCAGATGACATGGCCCTCTAAAACCACTTGAATTTTATTCACTGACCTTCCTTGTCAAGAGTACGCCCCTTAGATTTGACATTTTCGATTACAGTGAATTTACAGGAATGTGAATTTACAGAAACTTTTTTAATAGCTCACTATCCATATGAGTTAGAGATCTAAAAACAAGTGTGGTGTGTCCCTTTACCTCTGATCTGAAAGGTACACCTCTTCTTTTTTCAGAATTCATTATATGTATTTTATTTTAAAAATTATTACAACTATATTAACTAATTCACATGAACTATTTAAAATAACTTCCAATCCAGATGACATGGACCTCTAAAACCACTTGCATTTTGTTCACTGATCTTCCTTGTCAAGAGCATGTCCCTTAGTTTTGCCATTCTCGATTTTGGGGAATTTACAGGAATTTATCTGTCGAAACCACTCTTTTTTAATCGCTCACTATCCATATGAGTTAGAGGTCTACAAACAGGTGTGTTGTGTTCTTTAATGTCTCTTCTGAAAGGTACACCTCTTCATTTTTTCCAAATGCATTACCTGTATTATATTTTAATATTAAAGGCATTATTACAACTATAGTATCTAATTCACATGAACTATTTTTAATAGCTTCAAATCCAGATGACATGGACCTCTAAATCCACTTGCATTTTGTTCACTGACCTTGCTCGTCAAGAGTACGCCCCCTTCTTTTGCCATTTTCGATTTTGGTTAATTTACATGGAATGTATCTTTTGAAACCACTCTTTTTTAATATTTCACTATCCCTATGAGTTAGAGATCTAAAAACAAGTGTGGTCTGTTCCATTGCCTCTATTCTGAAAGGTACACCTCTTATTTTTTCCAAATTCATTATCTGTATTTCATTTTAAAATGACATGCATTATTACAACTCTATTACTTAATTCACATGAACTATTTTTAATAGCTTCAAATCCAGATGACATGGACCTCTAAATCCACTTGCATTTTGTTCACTTACCTTGCTTGTCAAGAGTACGCCCCCTTATTTTGCCATTTTCAATTTCAGTGAATTTACAGGAATTTATCTTTCTAAATGACTCTTTTTTAATAGCACACCATCCATATGACTTAGAGATCTACAAAAAAGTGTGTTGTGTTCCTTTACGTCTGTTCTGAAAGGTACACGTCTTCTTTTTCCCAAATTCATAATTTTGATTTTATTTTAAAATGACATGCATTATTACAACTCTATTACCTAAATCACATGAACAATTTTTAATAGCTTCAAATCCAGATGACATGGACCACTAACACCACTTGCATTTTGTTCATTGACCTTCCTTGTCAAGAGTACGTCCCTTAGATTTGTCATTTTCAATTTCAGTGAATTTACAGGAATTTATCTCTCTAAACGACTCTTTTTTTTAATAGCTCAATATCCATATGAGTTAAAGATCTATAAACAAGTGTGATGTGTTCCGGTAACTCTCTTCTGAAAGGTACACCTCTTCTTTTTTCAATATTCATTATATGTATTTTATTTTAAACTTACATGCATTAGTACAACTCTATTACCTAATTCACATGAACTATTTTTAATAGTTTCCAATCCAGATGACATGAACCTATAAAACCACTTGCATTTTGTTCACTGACCTTCCTTGTCAAGAGTACGCCCCTTAGACATGTCATTTTGCGATTTCGGTAAATTTACAGAAATGTATCTTTCTAAAGACTCTTTCTTAATAGCTCACTATCCATATGAGCTAGAGATCTACAAAGAAGTGTGATGTGTTCTTTTCCCTCTACTCTCAATGGTACAACTTTTAATTTTTTTTCCAATATTCGTGCAATGTTTACATAACACACCTCCATTTTTAATTTTGAACTGTGACCATTTTTACAATAAGTGATTGACTTAACTGTAATGTTGTTCTTTATGTCCATGTTTGGTCTTGTTCTATTTCACATTAAAAGATGAAGATTTTGATGATGAGTGGATCATGTGACAGGTCCTGGCTGGGGGACTCTAGGCATCTCTATGTGCCTGGGTACCACAGTCAGTGCCGGACTGAGGTGCCTCTAGGCACCTGGGTTGACTCTAATTGGGGACCCTATTTAAGTTAGCCTTTTTGCCCTTCCTGTTGTGGATTGTTTGTGCCAGTTGTGTTGTGCATTAGTTCGCTGTTTGCCTCTCATTTTGTTGTTTTGTTGTTACAATTAAAAGGATGATTCCCTGCTATACCTCTGCTCCTCGTGTCCTCCCTTCCTTGAACTGTGACAGCATACACCCATTCCCAATTTAAAACATTTTTAAATGTTAATGTGCAGGCGACATAACAATAGAATCCACCAAAGGAAGCTGTGGTGTCAAAATTGATTGAACAGAAAAGCAATTGAAGAATAAGGTATGTATACCTATTGCAGTCAAAATAACTTGGAATTCAACACAGACAAAATAGTGGAGGTGGATATTGACATCAGAAAATTTCCCAACTTCTCTTCAGGTAGATGGGTCATTTCTTATAGCTATATTAGACAAAGTTCCTAGGGTCCATCATCTCCCATAATCTCAAGTGAGAGGACAAAATTGCAAAGAGTTGTGGCATCTGAAAACAAAGTTGGATAGTGAGCTATTAAAAATCTCACAGTCAATTCCGACTTGACTGTAAACATCAATCACACAGTCCATTCTCATTTTCCTCCAGAAACATCTGGATTAGGTCTGTGTCTGCCCACTGCAGAGGTAAACTGAAACACATTGTAGTGTCCACAGTAAGGGTCCTCAGATTCCACCTTCTGTCTATCAAGGCCTCTGCATAACTCTTTGGCTTGAAATCGGACAATAAATATCATTACTGAACATTTCCACCCTTGTCACCCACTTTTACTGCAAGGCAGTACAGTTTGTAAATGGACAAATATCAGAATAAACTAATAGTAAACAATATGCTAATAAGAATGATGTTCTGAGTTTAACATATTATTATTATATTTTTTTTTTAAATTTTTATATTTTACCCCCTTTATCTCCCAATCCCACTATACAACCATGTGCCACCTCTACAACAGTCCCTGTGGAGTCAGGAGAGTCGAAGATCGCGACAGGCTTCCTCCGAAACCTGTCTGATCAGCCGGTCTGCTTCTTTACACCCCCTCCCTTAAACATGAAGTCAATGTGAGCCAACAAATTGGAGAATACGCTTGCTCACATTACCTTATATGCATGGCCAGGTCAGAGGCACCCGCCCCACCAGAGACGCTGCTGGAACGCGGTGGCACAAGGCGTTCACAAGGCGTTCACAAATTGATTTAGAGCTAATATGTCTCTAGGATAATATCATAATCTGTATAATGATTTAGCTTATTTGTCTTTTATATTTTTTTAGTATAAACAAAATATAATACATTTTTTAATTAGAAATGTGGAGAACAAAATAGAAGTAGGAACAAGAAAGAAAATGTTGAAACAATGATTTCTGCTGTCTGCACTTTTAAGACACTCCATTAAAAGTAACATAAAATAATTTTTTGAAAAAGGAACGAAACCGACAAACCAAAGGTTGTACCTTGCTCTCTACCGTCACCTGATTCTATATATATCGCTGTTGTCTTTGTAGGTTTTTGGGGAGCACTATTGGACCCAATAAGACTTACATGGAAATGATCAACTGAAATAGCTTCAGGGACAGCTGTTCTGCCATCAACATCCTTTAGTTTGGCTATTTTTTAATTTTTGACATAAATACTAGTTTGTAAAGAATTTTTCAATCAAAAATGCTCAATAGCTCAGACCGAATAAGAATTACATGGTAAAAATCAGCTGAAGTTAGCTTCAGGGAGAGCTTCTGTACCATCAACATCCATTTTTTGGCTATTTTTCAATTTTGGAAATTATTAGTAGTTTCTGAAGCATTTTTCAACAAAAAAAAATGCTCAATGGCTCCGACCCAGTGAAACTTATATGAAAATACCCCACTGATATAGCTTCAGGGAGAGCTGCTCTACCATGAATATCCTTTAATTTGGCTATATTTAAATTTTGGACATTATTACTAGTTTTTAAAGCATTATTCCATCAAAAATGCTCAATAGCTCGGACCTAAAAAAACTTACACGGAAATAATCAACTGATATAGCTTCACCAAGAGCTGCTCTATCATCAACATCTTTTAGTTTGGCTATTTTTAAATTTTTTCCATTATTACTAGTTTAAAAAACAATTTTCAATCAAAAATGCTAAATAGCTCTGACCCAATAAGACTTACATGGAAATTATCAACTGAAATAGCTTCAGGGACAGCTGTTCTACCATCAACATCTTTAGTTTTACAATTTTTCACTTTTGGAAATTGCTACTAGTTTATAAAGCAATTTTTCAATCAAAAATGCTCAATTGCTCGCACCCAATAAAACTTACATGGAACTAACCAAATGATATATCTTCCGGGAAAGCTGTTCTACCATCAACATCCTTTAGTTTGGCTATTTTTCAATTTTGGACATTATTAATAGTTTATAAAGCATTTTTCCATCAAAAATGCTCAATAGCTTGGACCTAAAAAAAGGTACATGGAAATAATCAACTGATATAGCTTCATAAAGAGCTGCTCTACCATCAACATCCTTTAGTTTGGCTATTTTTTTAATATTTTACATTACAACTAGTTTGTAGAACATTTTTCAATAAAAAATGCACAATAGCTCGGACCCAATAAGACCTACATCGAAAGAATCAACTGATATTGCTTCAGGGAGAGCTTCTCTACCATCAACATCCTTTATTTTGGCTATTTTACAATTTTGGAAATTATTAGTAGTTTATGAAGCATTTTTCAATACAAAATACTCAATAGCTCGGACCTAAAAAATTTACATGGAAATAATCAACTGATATAGATTCATCAAGAGCTGCTCTACCATCAACCTCCTTTAGTTTGGCTATTTTTAAATTTCTGACATTATTACTAGTTAAAAAAACAATTTTCTATGAAAAATGCTCAATGGCTTGGACCCAATAAGACTTACATGGAAATGATCAACTGAAATAGCTTCAGGGACAGCTGTTCTACCTTCAACATCTTTTAGTTTTACAATTTTTCACTTTTGGAAATTACTACTAGTTTTTAAAGCAATTTTCAATCAAAAATGCTCAATAGCTCGGACCCAATAAAACTTACATGGAAAACACCAAATGATATAGCTTCAGGGAAAGCTGTTCTACCATCAACATCCTTTAGTTTAGCTATTTTTTCAATTTTGGATACTATTGCTAGTTTATAAAACATTTTTCCATCAAAAATGCTCAATAGCTTGGTCCGAATAAAACTTATATGGAAATATTTAATTGATATAGCTTCAGGAAAAGCTCTTCTACCATCAACATCCTTTAGTTTGGCTATTTTCAATTTTGGAAATGATTACTCGTTTATAAAGCATTTTTCCATTAATTATGTTCAATAGCTTGGAACCAATCAAACATATATAGAAATAATCAACTGATATACCTTCAGGGAAAGCTTCTCTACCATCAACATCCTTTAGTTTGGCGATTTTTCAATTTTGGACATTATTACTAGTTTATAAAGCATTTTTCCATGAATTATGTTCAATAGCTCGAACCGAAAAAACGTATATGGAAATAACCAACTGATATAACTTCAGGGGAACTGCTCTACCTTTGATATCCTTTAGTTTGGCTTTTTTTCCGAATTTGGACATTATTACTGGTTTATAAAGCATTTTCAAATCAAAAATGCTAAATAGCTCGGACCCAATAAAATGAATATGGAAATAGTCTGCTGATATAGCTTCAGGAAAATCTGCTCTACTATGAACATCCTTTACTTTTGCTATTTTTCTATTTTGGACATTATTACTAGTTTATAAAGCATTTTTCTTTCAAAAATGCTCAATAGCTCAGACCCAATGAAACCACTATGGAAATAAATGAATGATATAGCTTCAGGGAAAGCTGTTCTACCATCAACATCCTTTAGTTTGGCTATTTTTCAATTTTGGACATTGTTACTAGTTTATAAAGCATTTTTCCATGAATTATGTTCAATAGCTCAGACCAAATAAAAGGTCTATGGAAATAACCAACTGATATAGCTCACTGATTCTTGAGATAATGGACAAAACATGTCCTACATCGAAAAGTCTTCTTTACGTTAAAAATCAATAAATTAATCATAATAAAAATACTTTAAAAGCTAAATCTAAAGGACCTGTGTATACTCATGACATTAATTTCATACATTTTATAAATAATTTCATTAGAATTTGTTAAAATGCAGGCTCTGTACTTGGAAAGTACATGTAACTTAACCTGTCCTCAGCAAGAGGTTACAATGTCAAACTGCCAAAAAACGTGTTTAACAATGCTACAAATGCATAAGTATGATTATCAAATGAAATGAATGGTTAAATAAGATATCACACAATACATAAAGTTAACTTTAAAGTATATTTTCCATCACAACCGCGTATCAAAGCTGTGTCCTCACTTTTCGTCAACTCCATCAGATTTTTTATCATCCTGAATAAATCAGGAAATGTCATGGTCAGCTAAAACCCTGAGGACCCCGTTTCCACTTGCTGCTCTAGTTGGATGCAACCATAGGACACTTGATCTGGTAAGTTTTCAATTTTATGATATTTTAAACAAACAATGTTGAAATCACTGCAGTCACAGCTTTAACATGTCAACACCATCTTCCGATTATGATTATCCTAGTTAGCAATTGGTGGAATAAATGTTGGCATTGTCAGTGGAAGAGCAGAGAAAGAGAAATACGGAGTATCAAAGAAAGAGAAGAGGGAAATCAAACAGTGACCCAAACAGCACAAGTGAGATTTTAGAGAAGGAAAGACAAATGTGGAAGAAGAGAGTAGAAGACAAAAAAGTGAGACAAATAGGAGAATTGGGAGCAAGGGAGCAGAGGCATCAGAGAAGGTATTGGAGGGATGTTCAGAAAAGGTCTAGAAAGAGCAGGGCAGTGAAGAATGCAGTGCAGCAAGTAGACACCCTCCACAGATAGTCCACTAGACCAGAGTACTGAAGAGCCAAATACGAACAGACGTGATCGTGCAAGTGAGAGGCAGAGAAGAAAAACTAGGAAAACACATTCAAGGGAAATAAAAGCTTTGAAAGAGAAAATTAAGATAACGTAACAACGAAACTGGCTGAGAAAGCAAAACTGGCGAAAAAAGAAGGCTCAAATAATTGATAAATCAAATGCCAAACAAAAAAGAAGAGATGAAACGCAAATAGACTCCCCACAGACAGAAACTGAGAGGATGCTATCAGGAAGCCAACTTAGGAATCCTAACATCAAGAGAGCTCTTCTCATCCACAATGTTCTCTGCCGAGAACTTAACATTAAAAAACAAACTCCTGTGTCACGGAAAAACTGACAGATCAACTGGGCGACAACTGACATTATCAGGCAAGATTCTAAAGAAGTATTGCCTTCTTCATAAGATCCGCCGGATTGGTTGATTTACAAGTTAGTAAGTGAGAAGAAACAGACAGCACAGAAAAAGGCAACATTTCTCCAGGGTATCAGCAACACTGTTCAGGAGTTCTTCGTGAACACTTCTCGCATATCAACAGATAAAACTGACACCATCACAAGGAACAAGACTAAGCACCAGTGAATGATTCTGACTGACTCCATGATCAACCTCCTTAGTGAGTTCATCAATAGGAACCAAACTGTGAAGCTCAGTTATTCTTCCTTCTGTGCTCTGCGGCCCTTCTATTTTACAGCACCAAAGGCATCTGATAGGAAGACATGTCTGTGTCAGTATCATGAAAATGCATGCTTAATGCTTCAGGTTCTAAAGTCATCAGGTGTTGTGAAGTCGACCAAACTAGAGGACAGCTTTCAATTAGTTTGTTGCTCTCCAGCAAGTGAGGCCTGCCTTCTTCGCACCTGCTTACGGTGCTTAAACAAACACAGTTCTGTCCCCAGAGCAAGGTGGAATCAATGTTGAATGGAGGCAGTGGGAGCGAGTTCAAGAAGAAACAGCCAGTGGGATCCACTTCAACGTGAAACTTACCTTGCACAGCAGGAGTCTTTCAGAGCTGCTCCATCTATATGAGGAGAAACTTAGAAGTGAGACCACAACACGTGTGCTTGATTCACAATCAAGCAAAAGCTCACAGAAATTCAATTGAGACCTGCAGTTAGAACACAGTGATCATACATGTTGATTTTTCAGAATCCTGGATGTGTAGGTATGCCTCTGAAGTTCAAGCCTGCCATTTCAGCCAGACTTTGCTGCAGTTGAATATTCATACTGGAATGTATTACACCAAGGGTGAAAAGGCAGCATTTTGCACAGTTTCAGAGTCTAAGAGACAAGATGCTGCAGCAATCTGGACACACATGGATCCAGTTCTAAAAGATGTTTGAACAAAATTTCCATCAGTTACCACTGCACACTTTTGGTCAGATGGTCCCAGTAAGCAGTCCAAGAACAGGAAGAACTTCTTCCTCCTTTCTAAAGTACCACCCACTCTGGGCTTCGACAGGACCACATGGAACTATTTCCCAACATCCAATGGCAAGGGTGCCCCAGATGGCTTTGGGGGAACAGTAAAAAGAACAGCAGCCAAATTTGTTCTGCATGGGAATGATGTAACTAATGGAAAAGAGTTCTTTGAAAAGATCTCAAACAGTCTAATGGTGTTCAGCTGTATCACATTGAGGAAGTAGACATGGAAAAATATGACACACTTCTCCAGCAACAACTCAAACAGGTTCCAGCGACGAGAAAAATACACCAGGTCATCCCACATCAAAATAATGTCCGCCACAGACAGCTATCATGCTTTTGCAGTGAGCCATTGAATTGCCAATGCTTTACTCCAGCTACTTTCTATTTACATGGCTGCACAGAGGAACAGCAGACTGATTCAAGAGCCAGGAAGAAAGGTCCTTTGGCCATGTTGATGGAGGAGATGGAAGAGGAGATGGAAGAGGAGATGGAAGAGGAGACGGAAGAGGAGATGGAAGAAATAGAAGAGTTTATGAGGGAGGAAATGGAAGAGGAGCCGCTGAAAGGTCCTGAGGGCACTATAGTCGAAATAACTATTGACAGCATTGAGGATGGAGACTGGCTAGCAGTCGTGTTACAATTACAATTTGTACTCTTAATATGTTCACCCAGCACAGCCAGAAGAGGACTGGTCACCCCTCTGAGCCTGGTTCCTCTCTAGGTTTCTTCCTAAATTTCAGCTTTCTTAGGGAGTTTTTCCTAGCCACTGAAATTCAACACTACTGTTGTTTGCACCTTGGAGTTTAAGGCCGGGTGTTTTGTAAAAGCACTTTGTGACAACTGCTGATGTAAAAAGGGCTTTATAAATAAATTTGATTGATTGATTGGTGTATGATGGCCACTGGTGGCTAGCAAAGGCCATTGATGTAGACACTGAGCACCAAGATGTGAATGTGGAGTTTCTGCACCCTCATGGTTCAACAGCAAATGCTCACCCAAAACATGGGAGGAGGGATGTCTGTTTCTGTCCAATCAAAGACATTCTTCTTAAACTAACAGGGAAGGCATCTCCACTCCAATCAAGCCATACAAGAGAGCTCTACAGCACAGCCACTGATGTAATGGACTTCACAGAGTGCAAGCATGTCTGACGCCTTTTGCCGAATGCCTAAGTCATGCAGGTCAGACAAAAATGAGTATACTTACCTTAATACTTACTCTGCCTGCAACACTTACCTGTTTGGAAAGTGTGTATTCCAAACTGGATAAACCAAATTCCCTTTATACTTACCTGTCCTACTTACCTGTAGAGAGAAATTCAAGTGAATCCTTGTATTTACCTGTCTGAAGGTTTTATTGGGTCAGAGCAAATGAACATAATTCATGAAAAATTGCTTTGTAAACTATTAATGATTTCCTACATTGGAAAATTGGAAAACTAAAGGATGTTGATGGTAGAGCGGTTGTCCCTGAAGCTATATCAGTTGGTTATTTCCATGTAAGTTTTATTGGGTCCAAGCTATTGAGCATTTTTGACGGAAAAAAGCTTTATAAATTAGTAATAATGTAAATAATTGAAAAATAGCCAAACTAAAGGATGTTGATGGTAGAGCAGTTGTCCCTGAAGCTATATCAGTTGGTTATTTCCATGTAAGTTTTATTGGGTCCGAGCTATTGAGCATTTTTGACGGAAAAAAGCTTTATAAACTAGTAATAATGTAAATAATTGAAAAATAGCCAAACTAAAGGATGTTGATGGTAGAGCAGCTGTCCCTGAAGCTATATCAGTTGGTTATTTCCATATAAGTTGTAATGGGTCCGAGCTATAAGCATTTTTGATGGATAATTGCTTAAAAAACTATTAATAATTACCTACATTGGAAAATTGGAAAACTAAAGGATGTTGATGGTAGAGCAGTTGTCCCTGAAGCTATATTGTTTGGTAATTTTGATACGAGCTATTGACATTTACATAAACAACTAATGTTTTTCATCAACATGACCAGATAATGGTGCACTTTTAAGATGGTGCCTTAACCCTCGCATCGTAGTAAAGCAGTTTTTCATGTTCTTTTCGACTCTGAAAGATTCATATGAAACCGATATGGAAAAACAAGGAGTGCTGCTTGTTCACTATCGCCAGCCGATTCAGAATATGTAATTGCTGTCTTTCTGGCAGGTTTCGTTGATGAGGTATTGACGATCAAATTCCAAATCTTGAACATAAAGCTAACTTCACCGGGTCATAAAACGCAGCTATAAAAGACGTGTCCTAAAATAAACAAGTCAAAAAACTAGCTAACGTCCCCCTATTGAATGTAACATTTCAGCTAGCCCACCACCATTTTTAATAGAGATGTATGGTATGAAGGTTAAATATTTTTTTGAGATTATAAAATTGTCATGTATGGAAATTATTTTAGACAAACTGTGAAATTCGACTTGTGCGACAAGACCAGACATCATCTAATATCAAACGTGATAGATTTTTTTTTCTCCAGAAGGCATGAAAGTTAGTTAAAACTTTCTAGGAAACAGTTAAGAGAAGACTATGATCTGTCTTGTGTAACACAAAGAAAAAGGAAATATTGCTTCATTTAACAAAATAGTGTGGGGCAATAGCATTAAGATAACATACAATTCTGCTAGAGGCTAAGTACAACTAAGAAACATTGTACCTGCATTAGAGGAGGGGGTGACAGGATGCTAATCTCACTAGAATAGCTGGGGGCAAGAACAGACCGCTTGGTATTCTGTAGTAAACGGGCAGAATGCCAAATAAGGGAGAAGACGCTAGAGCTAGAAGTCGATTGGTTGGAATAACAACAGGGAAACCCGAAGACGGCAGCTGCCATGAGA
>JACXGI010006270.1:22724-42847 GCA_016801175.1 Esox masquinongy | reverse complement strand
TGGTATATCTAATGCTTTGGAAATTCTTTTGTACCCTTCTCCTGACTGATATCTTTCAACAATAAGATCCCTCTGATGCTTTGGAAGCTCTCTGCGGACCATGGCTTTTGCTCTGAGATGCAACTAAGAAAATGTCAGGAAAATCCTACTAGAACAGCTGAACTTTATTTGTGATTAATCAGAGTCACTTTAAATGATGGGAGGTGTGTAATGACTTCTATTGAACATGAGTTTGAATGTGATTGGTTAATTCTGAACACAGCCACATCCCCAGTTATAAGAGGGTGTGCAAACTTATTCAACCAGGTTATTGTAAGGTTTTTATTTTTCATTTTTCCGCCTCGAAGATTTCAGTTTGTTTTTCAATTGAATTGTTCACATTATAGGTCACATTAAAAGTGGAAAAAGTTCTGACATGATTTATCTTTGTCTCATTCTTTTACATTACAAAAACCTGGCATTTTCACAGGGCTGTGTAGACTTTTTATATCCATTGTATATGCATGTACGTGTCAGACCACAACCATGGAAATGTTTATTATTCACTGATGTTTTAGGCCCTGATTAAGCCTGGTAACTACTATTTTGACAGACCTTTGTCCTTAGATTCAAGCTAGTATCAAGTTTTGAGCAGAGCCGCTCTTTTTTGCCGGAGGAATAGAGTTTTAAGTGTTTTACACAAAATATATTGATGGAAATTCATCATGCCATGCATGAAGACAATGTGAGTAGAGGGACTTACATTCTTTCATGACTTGATTTAAAAATTAAGGTGTAAAAACACAGTTTAACTCTGTATCTCATTGTCTTTTTGTCATTTAAGCATGACTGATGATATTTGTCATGGCTTTGGGTTCATGTACTTACACATACTTCATGAGTCCTTTATAGCTTTTTGCCGAAGAACTGTGGAGAGATTTGCATCCGTGTTCAATGATTTTCACAGATGGTACAGAGCACTCTGATGCAACAAGTATTCCTAGCATATCAATCCTTTTTTAATCTCTGTTATTTGATCTCTCAATTGAAAATGCTTAATTAACATATTAGTTGCTTCTGTAGCACAGATAGCTTAGTTTTGGTCAAGCATCTCATCTTTCTCTTGTTCTTTCTGCTTTCTCTAGATGCATGTCATATTAGAATATCTATAGCTGTTGGGATATAGCTTGAAAGATGTATCTTTGTCTGTAGTTTCTCTGCCACTTTATCAGTCCATGTGGAGCCCATGTCACAGATAAAAACTTTCTCCTTGAAGTGTCTAAATGATCGGGAATAGGCGCTTGGACTGCTGAAATTTGGTGTCTTGATGGTGCACATCAGGGGGTCATTCTCATCACTTAAAAGGCAACTACACAATCTTCCCTTAACACAACGAGGAAAGGCAGGGAAAAAACATGTTTTATCATAACATTTTAACCTGAGAGGCAATCAGTGGCAGGCAGTGCCCTCAAGGGAGCCTGCGGCACTGTCTGTCGCTTCACTCAGCAGAGGGCACTGCTGAGAGCGGTGGAAGGAGAGGCTACACCAGTGTTATAGAGTGTGGAAGGATTTAAAAACAAGATATAAAAAGCATTGTTGGAGGAAGCATCAGCTTGAGGGAGTTTTCATGTAATGAAATTGTACATGAAAATAAATCTATGGTGGGGAGTGTGTAAGTGAACATTTCAAAGGGTGGATAATTAAAACCCGGAAAGGAGAGGGGAAAAGTAGAAAATAGAGACAGGATTAGATGGAAATCTATGTAGTGGGAGAGGCATAGTCCTAAACATATATATATATTTTTTTATACTTAACATGGCATCTCCCCCAATCAACTGATTCAACGTAGATATAATTGTCACTGCTACCTCTTAGTGTGGCATTGTGCTGTGAAGACTGGTTGCATTTAGGAGGGTTGACATATGAGGGAGGGGATTGGTGGAAATGGATAAAAGGTTATGGACAGATCTGTTCATCTCTCTGCAACTGTCTCCCTTCTAGGTTTTTCTTAATGATTTTACTATCATATTTTTTTTTATGGGAACTTCGCTGGAGATCGCTCCCAAGGCATTTCTGTGAGGTCACACACATTATATTGCTTATTGAACGGTGGTGTGGCTGATATATCACAAACACTAAGAGCTCTAGTGGCATGAATCAAATGTCACACTTTTTTCTGCCCGTCTTTTTTACAAATCTTCATCAGAATTCTGTGGAGACTCTCTAAAACCGGTTGTTCCGCTTTAAATGTCTTTATGCTTTCAAGGCCCCGTCGACTTCTTTTTAGAGTGAAGTTAAGACTTTACAAGGATGAGGGGCTTACAGAGTTGTACTGTATAATCCCAGACTGGTTCAGTATTTTCCAGTAGTATGATGTCACTCGCACCTTTCCAGTGATTTCCTAGGCCACCTTGAGTCCAGCTTGAGCTTATTATTCATGGTTGTATCCCAAATGGCACCAAACTCTATGTAGTCTTATACTTTTGACCAGCTCAAATGTATCTCGGGTCAAATATAGTGCACCTGAAATAGAATAGGGTGTTATTTGGAATGCATCCCAAGTGACATACACTGTATTACCGCCAAGACTTCTACAGACAGAATTACAATTTGCTTATCACATTTTCTCCACTGGACCCACATTCAAGAGTGTTTGTGCAAGACTTAATACTGGGAATTTCAATCTCGGGAAATGGATTTTAATAAATAGGTGCAGCTAATGCAGTTTGTAGAAATGTTTAAGCCACCAAACAATGCCGGAGTCCATTTGAAAGTTTATAATTAGTCAATGTACATGTGAGACATAACATCATGAGGGTGTCTTGAACAGTAAATAGTTATGCCTATCTTTCAATTTCCTGTAAATGTAAATGATCATATTCAGAAAAGGGCCCCCAAGTATTGTTTCACTGTTAGTCAACATCTGTTGTTAACAAAGCATTTGACAAACACAATTAGATTTGAAAACAGCAAAGAAGTACAGTCTAGTCGTTGCAGAAATCAGCTATATAATCAGTTTACACTATATATTGCTGAGCCTTCCTTTAATATCCAATTTCACATTTTCACCAAAGTCGCATATGTTGGCATTGTTAGTTGGTTCTCATTATGTGCAGACATATCAGTGAAGCAACTAATACAGGCAGGCAGAACAGATTGCCAACTGCATATTGACAGTAACACTGAGCTTAAGCAGTGACCTATTTATTTGCTAATGAAGGCCCAGAAGGCCAAGATTGACATTTATCTCCTGTTTGTATCATTCACAGGACCAGATCTATGAGAAGCTGTGCAGTGGATGGGTACCAAATAGCACAGTATGAGCGTTGGTCAAGTGTAGTGAACTATTTAGGAAATATGATGCCATCTCATACACAGCCAGTGTGTCAGACGACAAAGGCCTTGTGATGCAGAGTGCTTAAATTACAGAGGGTGTTAATGATACATTTGTAATGTGAGGAAGGTAATGTTAGTATTGCAAAAAGAGGCAAATGAAATGTTCCGTTATGATCCTCCAAGTCCTACCAGTTTACGTGCTTTCTTTTTTTCTATGTCTGGTATCTTTTTTTCTATGTCTTAATTGAGTCTAATGAGCAAGTTCAGTATTTACAAGCTAAATAAATCTCACCCAATGTATGCACTAACATTAGCTCAGACAAAACATGCCAACAGAATTTGCTTGTTAAAAATATGACCTTGAGTTGGATTAGGCCGCATCATTCGGCAGAATACTGTTCCAGTCCCATTTCATATTTTGATCGTTCTGTTTGTTGGAGCAAAGGCACTTGCCAATTTCTCAAGAGAGGTGCTCGAGTGTGTAGCAGCAAATCACAGACCAGAATACACATATACTTGGTTACTAACTTTACACGGTTAAGCCAGTTACTCAGAGCTCCTGTTAGCTTATGGTGTACCACAGGGGGTCACAAACTTGTCAAGTTACATATTTTATTTTCACTGAGCATACCACACATATAGAGGGTGAGGTTGGAGTCTAATTAGATACAGAAAACATACATAAACAGGATTTAGCTGTGCTTTTGGGATAATTAGGCAAACTTGGCATGCATTCAAGTCTTCATTAGATTAGGCAGCATCCAAGGAGTTGTTTTTAATTTTCTATTTCAATTCCCTTTGCGATATGTGCTGTTTCCATGCCAATTAAAGAAAAACAAGGACCCACCCAGGAAAGCTAGTTGCACCTCATGCCACTTGTAGAGAGCAACAGTTTTGAAAGAAAGTGAAAGAGTTTACAAAAGTAATTAACCCCACTCTACATTTAATAATTATTTGCCAAGTTTCACAATCAACAGTTGGTACATCTGTAGTGTAATACAGTCATGTCTTTGGAGGTGTCTGGCTCATCAAACCGATGCAGTAATGTGTATTATATCACCAACACACCATTTGATTATTCTATGGACAGAAAGATGTTAAGGGTCCAAGTAGCCCCACTTGCTTCAACTGTGAGGGAGTAAAACCAATGTGAAAATGAATTAAGCAGAAATAGTAAAATTACCGTTCTTAGGTTAGTTGGACTGTCGTTTGGACTTTTTATGAGTGTCCCATGAAGGGCTGAATTATCCAATATATTTCATTGTACTGTATTGTAGCGTTGCGGTGAGAACAGACACAGACTTGCAAGAAAAAGGAGACAGAGACCACAGTGTTCTTTTTGCTAGCTCTAAACAGCCCAGATACAGCTTTGGAAAAAATTTTGAGACCACTGCACCTTTTTCTTTCCTTTCCAAAAAAGTTCAAAAGGAAAGTTTTGAGTGAGGAACAGAAGTGTTCAATTTGCAGTGGTCTCTTAATTTTAACCTTTCTATTCCTCACTCAAAACCTTCCTTTTCGACTTTTTTGGAAAGGAAAGAAAAAGGTGCAGTGGTCTCTTAATTTTTTCCAGAGCTGTATATTTCCTCGTGCTTCACACGACAGCTAAAGCCGGGGTTGAGATGTCTGCCAACAAAACAACTAACTGGGTTGGTGAGGCTCACAATTATTACACATCTGTCACTCTGCCAGCTAGTGCTCTGGTCACACACAATCAAAATTTCATTTATTTATAAAGCCCTTTTTACATCATCAGTTGTCACAAAGTGCTTTTACAAAACATCCAGCCTGAAACCCCAAGGAGCAAGCAACAACAGTGTTGAAGCATGGTGGCTAGGAAAAACTCCCTAAGGGCTGAAATTTAGGAAGAAACCTAGAGAGGAACCAGGCTCGGAGGGGTGACCAGTCCTCTTCTGGCTGTGCCAGGTGAACATTTTAAGAGTACAAGTTGTAATAAATAATAAATGCATTGGGGCTGTGTCCAGAGTCTATAAAACCTAATCCAGGTCAGCAAACGTCCTCTTCAATGTGCAGATGCAAGAGAGCTTGTCTTCGCTAACTTTCTTTCCCACGATCCCCCCCATCTTTTCCACCAATACCCAAGAAGGGCCAGACATCTTCCCCAATCAACAAGTTATAACAAAACATAACATATAACACCCATTACAAAACCCCCCAAATCTCTCAATTTCGTTACATTAGTACATTTTAATGTTGCATGTAGTTTCAGTAAAAGTCTATTTGCTTTGAATTCAGGGCAACTTTGTGTAAGTAAATATGATCTCTGACAGCACACACAAACCTTGAGCGTTGATTAAAGGACACTTCTCATGTTTGTCTCCACTACTCTCCCACAAATTGTTTTGTAATCTAAATAGTAAGCAATTTTTCAAATCGATGACCAACTCAGGCAAAAAATTGCCTTTTGTCAAACCAGGAATAACATTTTTTATTTATGACATTCCTTCAACTTTCATTGTCCTTTGCACATCAATGACAGATATCGAGGGAGGTATTAATTTTGTCTGTGAGCTAACAGTGACTTTTCCGTTTGTAAATAGGCAACTGATCTACAGTAATCGGTGAACTATTTATTTCCTAAAATAACTATGCCTGGTGGTTGTTTCATGGTTGGCTTTGGTAATTACCAGAATGTTATAGCAAACGTTGCAAGCAGTGGTTGGAAGCTATTAGTAACTAGTTATAGGCATTCTGAGTCTTTATGGTGAGCCAACTCTTCTGGTTCTATTCACCTGTAAACAGGTCCGGTTCTAGGTTTAACTGACATAAGCAGTAGCTTAGGGCCGCCGAACCCTATGCGGCCCCGTACTGCTAGGGAAGAAGGGACCCCAAATCTATTGTGCCTAGGTCCCCCAAAAAGGCTAGAGCCAGCACTGCCTTAAAGAGCCAGGTCATTTGGCTCCCGAAGAGACATGACATTTCTGTGTAAACGCAAAAAAGCATGCAATTACCTCTGATATGTCACTAAGAAAAAAATCTGGAAATTTGCTGTAGAGCCTGAATGGGTCCATTTTTTGAGCTGCACTCAGAATGCTTTATCAGCATCTGTTCTGAGAACCTCCCGAAAACTTCCTGAAGGACAGATTTTGTCTACAACCTGACACATCAGCATGGATTTTGTTACTTGCAAAAATAAATCAATTTTGTCACTCCTATTGACAAAATTAATCATATTGTTAACAGTCTTCTTCATGAATTAGATTTCATTTGCCTGCTTCCTTGAAGCTTTTAATGTTTCAACACTATTTAATGTATCCATGAAACCCCCCCAAACAATTCCAAAACAGGGATTTTGCTCTAGCAGCTGCAGCAGTTTATTCAGTGAGCTAGAAATTTTCACGTGAGCTAAGAAGCTGGATAGAATCGAAGCGTTGCTAGTTGGCTACCTAGCAACATATTATATAGTCACATGGGAGAAAGGGACAGTTTCTGTAACTTCTTCTGTTAGCTAATTATCTCACCTCTCACATAAAATAAGTTATGTCTATATGGAATAATGATAGCTCTGAACCGTGAGCCGTCCTGCGGGTTGAAATAATGTTTTTATTCCACCCGTTAAGTGATTTACATGCTGTTTGCGCATAAGGAACAGCGGGCACCCGTTTTCAGTCTAACATGTTGGAAACATGATATGCACTAATTTTAGGTATTCTAGGGCCTGGCGTTGTCCTTTATTGATCATGCAAATCGAGGAACAAAGAAGGCAATTATGAAGACATATTAAGACATTGCTAATATTCAGCAGTTGTAACAGTCGGTCACAATCTGTGCCGTACGAACTGTTACATGTCTACGTTCTATGTAGTTCAGTTCTAGTTTTCCTGTTTCTATGTTCAGTGTAGTTCCATCATTGATACTGATTTCTCCTGTGCCTCATTTACCCCTTGTTAAGAAGCTATTTAAGTTTCTCATGTCAGAGCTTTTGTGTCTGTCATTGTTGCATGTTGGCATCTATGTCCTTGTCCATATCTCATGTTCATGGATATTTCTGGTAGGTTATACTTTTAAAGAACCTTCATTTATTGACCTCTGCACCTGTGTCCTCCCTACTATGAGACGCTGTTACAGCCGTTCAATTTTATGTCACATTGTTCATATAACTAATCTGTTATAAATTCCAAAAAGAAAGGTTGGTGAGACAAGGTGGACAGTGAGACAAATATTAACATGTACAGTACCAGGGTGATGGCAAGAGGAAAGTGTGTAGCGAAAAGAAAAAGACCTGGCATACCAATGTGAATTCTGAATTATTCAGAAACATCTTGTCTGCTCCGATACAACCAAATGCCTCAGGCCTGGCATAGCACCACCGGGGAAAATATCCAGTGTCTGGAAATGTCTATGGATTGAAGATTTCAGGAAATCTTTGAATGCAAATTATTTGCAACCTAGTACTAAATATGACAACTTTATATAGGATTTTTGTAATTTGTAAAATTACTTTTGGTTCCCTAAAACGGACAGGGGGTACTATGTATGAAAAGGGCTAACATTTCTACATTGTTCACAGTTTATGGATGTAAATGCCCTCATTAAAGCTTTGTGCTGGAGGACAGAGCTAAAACTACAAAACTGGTGTCACTGCAAATACAGCACTACACACACACACACACACACACACACACACACACACAGACACACACACACTGACACACACACACACACACACATTTTTATATTTATTTATTCACTACCATTCAAAAGCTTGGGGTTACATAGAGGTGTCCTGATTTTCCATGAAAATGTACTTGAAATGAGTTAGAATAGAAAATAGAGCTAAATGAATAGGAATGGGTACAGTACTACTCCCTTCACAGAACAGCGCAAACTGTCTCGAACCAAATTAGAAAGAGGAGTGGGAGGCCCCGGTGCACAACTGAGCAAGACGACAAATACATTAGTGTCTAGTTAGAATTGACAGTTTCAATAAAATGTACCCGCAAATTACCAGTCTCAATGTCAACAGTAAAGAGGTGGACTCCGGGATACTGGCCTTTAGGCAGAATTGCAAAGCAAAAGCCATATCTCAGACTGGCTTATACAAAGAAAATACTAAGATGGGCAAAAGAACAGCACAGACACTGCACAGAAGAATATTGGAAAAAGGTGTTATGTACAGACAAATCTGAGCTTGAGGTTTTTGGATCACAAAGAATATTTGTGAAAAGTTACTTGATGCCACCTGTCAATGGAGGAGACAGTTTGATGGTCTGGGGGTGCTTTGTTGGGAGTAAAGTGGGAGATTTGTAGAGGGTAAAAGGGATCTTAAAGATGGAAGGCTATCACTCCATTTTGCACCATCATGCCTTGTAGATGGCACCATCATGCCTTGTAGATTTTTCCTTCAACAGGACAATGAACAGCTTCAAACTATGCAAGAACTATTTAGGGAAGAAGCAGTCAGCTGGTATTCTGTCTATAATGGAGTGGCCAGCCCAGTCACCAGATCTCAAACCTATTTTGCAGCTTGACTGTATGGTACCTAAGAAGTGCACATCAAGCCAATGCAACTTGTGGGAGGTGCTTCATGAAGCATAGGGTGAAATCTCCACAGATTATCTCAGCAACAAGAATGCAAAAGGTCTGCAAGGCTGTAATTGCTGGAAATGGAGGATTCTTCAACAAAAGCAAAATTTGAATTATTAAATTATTATTTAAATTTAAAATCATTAATTCTAACCTTTCATTTATGTTTTTGTGGAAAACAAGGACATTTCTAAGTCACCCCAAACTTTTGAACAGTAGTGAATATAGATACATCAATATTATAAATATTATTATTTTTTATTTTCTTCTACAAATAATCACTTACTATCCAAATAAATGACTTTAGTTTGACTTTCAGATGCCTAAAACATTTCAACAGTACTGTATTTTTTTTAAATTATTTACAAAAAATACACTCTAAAGTGGACACCACAGGAGATTAGAAACATAGCAAATCATTACTTTCATTAATTTTTTTAATTATTAAAATTTTTTGACAAAAAGAGAGAGTCTGACAGTGTTTTTTCATTTGACTTATCTTTTACTTTCACATTTCAATGTTACTTAATCTATGACAAAGATTCATTTTCAAACAATTGAAACAACATGTCTGACACAAAGCAACACCTATTTGTGAAACAAACTTACACAGTGATGTCTTATCGTGGTCTCTGCTCTCTGGGCAGAAGGACCAGTAAGTATGATGATTTGTGTTCTAATTGAATTCATTATTTTTAATCTTGCCTGTATGTAAGTCTTAACCTGCATCCTAAATGGAACTCTATTCTGAATTAAGCACACAGTTAATTTTTTTAAGATGCATTGTACTCTATCAGATATAAACTGTCAGATTCAAACCCAAGCTGCTGCAGAATGTGCACCGGCAGCAGTGGCTTATAGTGCTAGAACTGCCTAGGCCAAAGCATACCACGGATGCATCTCAAAAAAATTGAAAAGTTCATTTTTTTCCATAATTTAAATCAAAAAGTGACACCTTCATCTATTATAGACTCATTACACATAAAGTGAAACATTTCAAGACTTTTCAAACTTTTCAATCTTGATGATTACGGCTCACAGACAGCTCATGGAAATCAAAAATCCAGCATCTCAAAATATTAGAATAAAAAATGAATAATACAGAAATGTCGACCTGAGAAGAGCGCTAATCAGCTAATTAACTCAAAACACCTGCAAATGTTTCTTAAGTATGTTCATTTATGCACTCAATACTTGGTTGGGGCTCCTTTTGCACGAATTACTGCATCAATGTGGCGTGGCATGGAGACAATCAGCCTGTGGCACTTGCTGAGGTGTTACAGGTGCCCTGGTTGCTTTAATAGTGGCGTTCAGCTCGTTTGTGTCGTTGGGTCTGGTGTATCTCATTTTCCTCTTGACAATGCCCCATAGATTCTCTATGGGGTTCAGGAAAGGTGAGTTGGCTGGCTAATCAAGCACAGTAATACCATGGGCAGCAAACCAGTTACCAGTCGTTTTGGCACTGTGGGCAGGTGCCAAGTCCTGCTTGAAAAGGAAATCCGCATCTCCATAAATCTTGTCAGCAGATGGAAGCAAGAAGTGCTCTAAAATCTCCTGGCAGACGGCTGCATTCACACTGGACTTGATAAAACACAGTGGATCGACACCAGCAGATGACATGGCACCCCAAATCATCACTGACTGTTGAAACTTCACACTGGTCTTCAAACAACTTGGATTCTGTGCCTCTCCACTCTTCCTCCAGACTCTGGGACCTTGATTTCCAAAGGAAATGCAAAATTTACTTTCATCTGAAGAGAGGACTTTGGACCACTGAGTAACAGTCCAGTTCTTTTTCTCCTTCACCCAGGTAAGACACTGCTGACGTTGTCTCTGGTTCAGGAGTGGCTTGACACTAGGAATGCAACATTTGTAGCTGATTTCCTGAACACATCTGTGCGTGGTGGCTCTTGACGTACTGACTCCAGCCTCAGTCCACTCCTTGTGAAGGTCCCCCAAGTTCTTGAATTGGCTTTGCTTGACAATCTTCTCAAGGCTGCGGTCATCACTGTTGCTTGTGCACCTTTTCCTAACACACATTTCCCTTCCAATCAACTTTCCATAAATATGCTTTGATACAGCACTCTGCCAACAGCCAGCCCTTTCAGCAATGACCTTCTGTGGCTTACCCTCCTCGTGGAAGGTGCCAGTGACTTTCTTCTGGACAACTGTCAACTCAGCAGTCTTCTCTTCTCAGGTCGACATTTCTGTATTGTAAATTTTTTGTTCCATATTTTGAGATAAAGGATTTTTGATTTCTATGAGCTGTAAGCAGTAATCATCACGATTGAAACTTGAAATGTTTCACTTTATGTGTAATGAATCTACAATATATGGAGGTATATTTTTTTTTAATTTGAATTATGGAAAAAAAAGAATATTTTCACAAAATTCTATTTTTTTTAAATGTACCTGTATACATTTGACTAGAGGCAGACTTGCCTAACACTTAGGGACTGTAAAAGGAAAACACTCTGAAAGGAAAAGGTTTTTGGAGTATCCTTTACTTTGAAACTGTGGGGGAACCCTTATAGGTTCTTCATGGGAAAATGTCAAAGGCTTTGTAAATAATTATTTATACTCAATGAACCATATGGACAAGCTACTTTCTCAAATGTCTACCCCAAAAGGTTATTTGAGGAGTTTTAAAGGGAATAACTCATAGGTGTTCCGACACAGTTTTTCAATGTGAAGAACCCCTAAAGGACCCTCCAAGAACCTTTTCTTTTTAGAGTGCAGGGTGCCATTTGGGCCACTGCCTTAGAAGTCACTGGAATCATGCGTAAATGCACACATATTCCAGTAAATCAAGAAACCTAATATGTATGTTCAAAAGAAAAAAAAAAGTACCTCAATACAATACATTTAGTAAAGCTCCTTGGCTAGTACGGTCATTAACATTACAACAACATCATTTATAAATGTGGTGATAGCTAACCTGGGCAAAGTCATGATTCTCTTTTAAGAATCTGTCTACATGGTCATAACCAATACATTATGAAGGTGAAGGCTGTATAATACTACAAAAAAAAGCTTTGATTTACCCCTAGATGTGTGTCTAATTCAAATTACAGGGCTGAGCAATGAGTAGCTGGTGGGTTGCGATAGTAAGGCAGGTACGAAGGGAGTGAATACAGTACCAGTCATAAATCACAATGTAGGATTACCAGCAATAATCATTCATCTTCCTAACCTATTAAAGCAATATTGCAAAGCCTCTCGATTAAGGCACAGCATGCCTGGAATCTGTGTTGCTAGATAAAAGGAGTCACATGTTAAAAAGTCAGAAATTAGACAAGATATACAATTCTGCCTGTCAACCATTCACTTTATTAAGTTTGAACCTGGTATTTATCATATTGAGTAGGTTCAAACTTAATGCTAAGGAACAGTTTTGTAGTGCTGCTATAATATTTGTGAACCCAACAGGGATTGTCACTATTTTTGTGTAAAATATAAAAAAAAAAACTCATACAATCCTTATGTAAATCCTCATTTGTAATTAATGGACACAAACAAACACAGGTGATATATTTGCATTGTCTATTTAACCAAAGTGGTTAATTTTGGCATGTACTGCACGCTTCATGTCTTGCCACAGCATCTCCATTGGATTAAGGTCAGGTTGGGTATTCGCTGAACATAGTGGTTTTGATTGCGACCAACAAGGTCAATTTTAGACTCATCTGTACAGAGAATAGACTTCAGAAATCTTCAGGTTTGTCCCGGTGGTCTCTGTCAAACTTAAAATTGGCAGTTTGGTTATTTTTTGACAGAAAAAGCTTGTTCCTAGCAACCCTCCCATGAATGCCCTTTTGATTCAGTGTTCTTATTGTGGAAGTATGCACAGTAATCTGAAATGCACCAAGGGAGGTCTGCAAATCTCCAGATGTTATGTTTAGGTTAACATTTACCTGAGCTATTATTGTTCTTGTGCCTTTTCGGGATATTTTGGAAGGGTGTCCCCTTTGGAAGGGTGGCCGAGATGCTGTCATGTCAAATGATTTGTAAATGATTTGCCTCCCATTGGACTGACGGAGCTCAAATCTTTTTAAGATGGTTGCATGGCCTTCGCCAGACTGATGTGCACTCACTTAACTCTTCCTGATGTCCTCTGACATCACCTTTCCTCTTGGCAGGGTGTGTTTTGCATTCGCCTGTATGTGTAATGTCATGCCCTGGTACGGCAGTGGCAGTGAGATCCAACGCCCTCTCTCTCTCTTTCGGAGCACAGACGCCTGACGTTATTGCCCTCAATTGTGTTCCTCATCACTGTCCCTATTTATGTTGCTTCTTCCCTCATTTGGCTTGTCTGTAATTATTTAGATTCTGTTTCATTTGTAACAATGTTATTATTTTCCCTGTTCTGTTTTTATGATCAGTTAAGATTTAGTTATTTCATAAAAAGTCCTCCATTTTCCCAGTGTCTGGGTCCTGGATCCTGCCCTTACTGGCAACAACCAGGTACTCATCTCTATTAATCAGTGTCCCACCCACAATCTTTCCTAAAGATCTCTCTTTTGATTTATTCACTTGCTACTCACAATATCTTATAAACCAAAATACACCGATCAGCCTTAACATTATGACCACTGACAGGTGAAGTGAATAACACTGATAATCTCATTATCATGGCATCTGTCAGTGGGTGGGATATATTAGGCCGCAAGTGAACATTCTGTCCTAAAAGTTGATGTGTTAGAAGCAGGAAAAATGGCCAAGTGTATGGATCTGAGCGACTTTGACAAGGGCCAAATTGTGATGGCTAGATGACTGGGTAACAGCATCTCCAAAACTGCAGCCCTTGTGGGGTGTTCCCAGTCTGCAGTGGTCAGGACCTATCAAAAGTGGTCCAAGAAAGGAAAAGCGGTGAACCAACAACAGGGTCATGGGCAGCCAAGTCTCATTGATGCACGTGGGGAACGAAGGCTGGCCTGTGTGGTCCGATCCAACAGACGAGCTATTGTAGCTCAAATTGCTGAAAAAGTTGGCTGGGTGCGTGTGCGTCGCTTACCTGGAGAACACATGGCACCAGGATGCATTATGGGAAGGATGGAAGATGGCGGAGACAGTGTGATGCTTTGGGCAATGTTCTGCTGGGAAACCTTGGGTCCTGTCATTCATGTGGATGTAACTTTGACACCAACCACCTACATAATGCATTGTTGCAGCCTTTCATGGCAACGGTTTCATGGCAACGGTATTCCCTGATGGCATTGGGCTCTTTCAGCAGGATAATGCAACCGGCCACAAAGCAAAAATGGTTCAGGAATGGTTTAAGGAACACAACAACGAGTTTAAGGTGTTGACTTCGCCTCCAAATTCCCCAGATCTCAATCCAATCGTGCATCTGTGGGATGTGCTGGACAAAAAGGTCCGATCCATGGAGGCCCCACCTCGCAACTTACAGGACTTAAAGGATCTGCTGCTAAATTCTAGGTGCCAGATAGCACAGCACACCTTCAGAGGTCTAGTGGAGTCCATGCCTAGAGGGGTCAGGGCTATTTTGGCGGCAAATGGGAGACCTACACAATATTGCGCAGGTGGCCAAAATGTTATGGCTGATCGTTGTATGAAATTGATGCCTGTAAACCTGTAATGTCAGATAAAAAGACTGGTTCTGATTAAAGATTGCATGGTGAACACTGGAAAAAATCTAGAATTGCACAGGGGGTTCACATGCAGTGAGGGAAAAAAGTATTTGATCCCCTACTGATTTCGTACGTTTGCCCACTGGCAAAGAAATGATCAGTCTATAATTTTAATGGTAGGTTTATTTGAACAGTGAGAGACAGAATAACAAAAAAAATCCAGAAAAATGCATGTAAAAAATGTTATAAATTGATTTGCATTTTAATGAGTGAAATAAGTATTTGATCCTATCTCAATCAGAAAGATTTCTGGCTCCCAGGTGTCTTTTATACAGGTAACGAGCTGAGATTAGGAGCACACTCTTAAAGGGAGTGCTCCTAATCTCAGTTTGTTACCTGTATAAAAGACACCTGTTCACAGAAGCAATCAATCAATCAGATTCCAAACTGACCCAAAACACACGGCCAAGGCAACAAAGGAGTGGCTCAAGAAGAAGCACAGGTCCTGGAGTGGACTAGCCAGTCTCCAGACCTTAATCCCACAGAAAATCTGTGGAGGGAGCTGAATGTTCGAGTTGCCAAACGTCAGCCTCGAAACCTTAATGACTTGAAGATCTGCAAAGAGGAGTGGGACGAAATCCCTCCTGAGATGTGTACAAACCTGGTGGCCAACTACAAGCAACATCTGACCTCTGTGATTGCCAACAAGGGTTTTGCCACCAAGTCATGTTTTGCAGAGAGGTCGAATACTTATTTCACTCATTAAAATGCAAATCAATTTATGACATTTTTGACATGCATTTTTTCTGGTTTTTTGTTGTTATTCTGTCTCACACTGTTCAAATAAACCTACCATTAAAATTATAGACTGATCATTTCTTTGTCAGTGGGCCAACGTACAAAATCAGCAGGGGATCAAATACTTTTTTCCCTCACTGTACTCCCAAGCAGCACTGTATATGTGTCAAACGACAAGTCTTTACATCCCTGCATCCGGATTGCTTCACAATCAATTGACTTTGGTACTTATTGCAGAATCAACCTTTTAGACTTTAGTCATAATTGCTCATAGGCCTGGATTAAATGTTCTTTATTTTGTACAGGTCAGGACATAAAGGGTTGCAAGCTATACTAGATAAAACCTCCATGTTATCATTACTTATGATAACATATCATAAACAATATCATCAATTAGGTTTTATTCTTCTGCTCTAAAGTGGGACATGTTTCCTAATCAACTACAACAGTGGGGAAAAGCGAGTGTAGAGTTTTAGGTCCAACGTAACTACAGTGGATATAAAAAGTCTAGAGACCCCTGTTAAAATGCCAGGTTCTTGTGATGTAAAAGAATGAGACAAAGATAAATCATGTCAGAACTTTTTTCCACCTTTAATGTGACCTATAACGTGAACAATTCAACTGAAAAACAAAATGAAATCTTTGAGGGGGAAAAATAAAAAACTCACAATAACCTGGTTGCATAATTGTGCACACCCTTAAACTAATATTTTGTTGAAGCACCTTTTGATCTTATTACAGCACTCAGTCTTTTTGGGTAGGAGTCTATTAGCATGGCACATCTTGACGTGGCAATATTTGCCCACTGTTCTTTGCCAAAGCGCTCCAATTCTGTCAGATTGCGAGGACATCTCCTGTGCACAGCCCTGTTCAGATCACCCCACAAATGTTCAATTGGATTCAGGTCTGGGCTCTGGCTGGGCCATTCCAAAACGTTAATCTTCTTCTGGTAAAGCCATGCTTTTGTGGATTTGGATGTGTGCTTTGGGTCATTGTCGTGCTGAAAGGTGAACTTCCTCTTCATCTTCAGCTTTCTAACGGACGCCTGAAGGTTTTGTGCCAAAATTGCCTGGTATTTGGAACCGTTCATAATTCCCGCCTCCCTGACTAAGGCCCCGGTTCCAGCTGAAGAAAAACAGCCCCAAAACATGATGCTGCCACCGCCATGCTGCACTGTGGGTATGATGTTCTTTGGGTGATGTGCAGTGTTGTTTTTGCGCCAAAAATACCTTTTGGAATTATGGCCAAAAAGTTCAACCTTGGTTTCATCAGACCATAACACATTTTCCCACGTGCTTTTGGGGGACTTGACGTTTGTTTTTCTTTGTAAGAAAAGGCTTCTGTCTTGCCACCCTACCCCATAGCCCATTCATATGAAAAATACGGGAGATTGTTGTCACATGTAGCACACAGCCAGTACTTGCCAGAAATTCCTGCAGTTGCTGTAGGCCTCTTGGAAGCCTCCCTGACCAGTTTTCTTCTCAAATTTTCATCAATTTTGGAAGGACGTCCAGTTCTTGGTAATGTCTCTGTTGTGACATATTTTCTGTCTTCACTGTGTTCCATGGTATATCTAATGCTTTGGAAATTCTTTTGTACCCTTCTCCTGACTGATATCTTTCAACAATGAGATCCCTCTGATGCTTTGGAAGCTCTCTGCGGACCATGGCTTTTGCTCTGAGATGCAACTAAGAAAATGTCAGGAAAATCCTACCAGAACAGCTGAACTTTATTTGTGATTAATCAGAGTCACTTTAAATGATGGCAGGTGTGTAATGACTTATATTTAACATGAGTTTAAATGTGATTGGTTAATTCTGAACACAGCCACATCCCCAGTTATAAGAGGGTGTGCACACTTATGCAACCAGGTTATTGTACGGTTTTTATTTTTCATTTTTCCCCCTCGAAGATTTCAGTTTGTTTTTCAATTGAATTGTTCACATTATAGGTCACATTAAAAGTGGAAACATTTCTGACATGATTTATCTTTGTCTCAATCTTTCACATCACAAAAACCTGGCATTTTAACAGGGGTGTATATACTTTTTATATCCACTGTATGTACAGTATCTCACTTTTTTTGCCAGCGGTTTAGACATTAATGGCTGTGTGTTGAGTTATTTTGAGGGGACAGCAAAATTTACACTCTTATACAAGCTGTACACTCACTACTTTACATTGTAGCAAAGTGTCATTTCTTCAGTGTTGTCACATGAAAAGATATACTCAAATATTTACAAAAATGTGAGGAGTGTACTCACATTTGTGAGATACTGTACATTCTAAAACAACTGAGGTTACAGTAAAATAAAATCTCCTATACAACAACATATTTTCTCGAATAGATGTGCAAAAGAAAAGGGCCTTGAAGATATGATTGCTCAAAACAAATTGGTCCTGTGGGTCAGCACTGACCCTCCATTCTCCTTTGTCGGGTTGGATGTATTTGGGCCATGGATGGTTTCAGCACGTCGCACAAGGGGTGGACTGGCAAGCAGTAAGCGTTGGGCTGTACTATTCACTTGTATGAGCACCAGGGCCATACACATGTAAGTCATTGAGACCATGGAGCTCTTCAAGCTTCATAAATGCTCTACGAAGGTTCTTTTCTATCAGTGGACCAGCCAAGCAACTCAGATCCAACTGCGGTACAAACTTTATCGGTGCCTGCGAAGAGCTGAAGATGGAGGCTGTTCAGAGCAACAAGGAAGTTCAAACGTACCTGGGTAGCAAGGAGTGTACTTTGGTCTTTAATCCACCTCGCTCATCGCATATGGGAGCGAGCTGGGAGAGAATGATTGGCGTTACTAGGCATATCCTTGATTCCATGCTTCTGGAGGTTGGCCGATCCAAACTTACAAAGTCCTGACTACATTCATGGCCGAGGTCTCGTCCATCGTGAATGCACGACCACTAGTCCCTGTGTCTATGGATCCAGACTCTCCTTTAATCTTGACACCAGCAACATTCCTCACACAAAAGGTAGCTGCTGTTCTCCCTCCACAAGGAGACTTCAACAAGAAAGACCTCTTTTGCCGGCAGTGGAGACAAGTTCAAAGCCTCGCCAATACCTTCTGGAAGAAAGAATACCTTCCTACCCTGCAGAGTCGCAGGAAGTGGCAGAAAGAGAGGCCTAATCTTCAGAATGGAGAGGTTATGATGCTGAGGGTCCATCAAGCAAAGCGGAATGATTGGACAATGGGCATCATTGTCAAGACCTTTCCCGGCAGGGATGGGAGAGTTAGACAGATCAAGGTCATGACAACAAAGGAGGCGTCACGCAAGACCTTTCTACGGCCAGTTTCAGAAATCGTTTTAATCCTCTCTCCCGAGGTCGATAGGTAGTTTAGTGTAATTGTTAATACTGGCATCTTCACAGATACCAAGGCAGGGAGTGTTCTGTACTCTAGTTCATTATTAGGTAATTCCCCTCCTGACCACTAGATGTCACTGCTCTGAGCAATGGCATGTGCGTAAGTTTCGTTATACTGAAAAAGAAGAGTATGTTCGCATGGAGAAAACATGGCAGATTTTGTAGAGCTGAGAGATACTAGCAAGATCCATCCTGTTTGCAATTGATCTGTAGAAGCATCAACTGTGAGTAAACTATTAACAACCTTTTTATCTTTCAATTCATGCTGAAATTGACATGGATGATTACTTATATAATTTATGGAGGCATATTCTATAGTCACATGGAAATATGTATCTGCTCTATGCTATTCATGTAGAGATGTTGTGGATTTGTTTTACATACTGCTAAGTTGAGACATTGTTATTCTTTATGTGATACTCAGTAATGTGCATTTAGGGAAAAGTAAGCTAAACAATTTTACTCATTCTAGTGCTGTAAAGAAAGGTCGAAGGCAATAAATCTTCCTTAAACAACTACAGTTTCTGGAACGAGTTTATCTATCTGTCAAGCTCAAGAAAGAAGACTCTTATACAAGGGCAGAATAGCATAAGAACATATTTTTTGTCGCAATACTGTATAAATAGTCGCAATACTGTATAAACGTAAACCGTTTTATTGCGGCCCACAAATAAAATTAATAAATGTCGTTGCTCTCAATAGATTCGAACTTAGGTCGTCCACGTGAGAGGAACTGTCTTCAATCACTACGCCACGGTATTACACATTTCATCACTTGCTAGACACCATTGAGCATTGTGTTACAGTAAACTGACTAACGTTTCTTATTAAGTTTACCTCCACCATAGCGTCTATGAACTGTATGGCTTTTGCCACTGGCCGTTTTAAAAGCTTATTAGCCAGTAATAGGCTTACTAGTATCTACTACCTTCCTAGGAATAATCATAAGAATTGAGCAATTGCTAGCGAGACTGAAGATGAACTTTTCCATTTCAGAAACAGTCTCAATATAGCTTTATGCAGTTTTATTTAAGGCTTACTATAACGTAACTACTGTATGTTGTAGCCAGCAAATGTGTTTGTCTGTCCTGACTCAAAACGCATGCACGGATGCATACTTCTAAAATCCACCAGAAACAGTCGCAATATAATCGTAACCTGTTTTATTTCAGGCTTACTGTAATGTAGATACTGAAGTTTTTAGGCAGTGAAGTTTTCATCTATACAGAATAATTCATAATACATACATCCCTTTTGTCAGCTCTGGTTTGCGAAGAAGGAGGAGCGGACTGCGGAGTCATTCGTGAGAAGTATTCATTTAATGAGCTGAACTCTGCTCGTACAGGCGAGACAATAACACACAAAGACAAAGGGAGCAGAGGGAACATATATACTAGGGGGAATGACTGGATGATGATCAGGTGCGCTAAACGAGACAACAGGTGTGATGAGTTGATGAAATGGGCGGTGGTGTCAGAAGGCCGGCGACGTGGAGCGCT
>JACXGI010006270.1:0-22624 GCA_016801175.1 Esox masquinongy | reverse complement strand
CCTTTGCCTGTGAGGAGATACGAACGCAGGTCCTATAGTTTACAGGTCCGCTTCTCTAACCACTATGCTATTTAAGAAGGGGGACTCAGTCAGTCACTCACTCGCTCACTCACTCAGTAAGAGACATTCGCTCTTCTTGGCCGGCTCCGCTTATGCAGTCTGGCAAAAATTAAGAGACCCCTGCACCTTTTCCTTTCCTTTCCAAAAAAGTTGGAAAGGAAGGTTTTGAGTGAGGAACAGAAGGGTTAAAATTAAGAGACCACTGCAAATTGAACACTTCTGTTCCTCACTCAAAACTTTCCTTTTCAACTTTTGTGGAAAGGAAAGAAAAAGGTGCAGTGGTCTCTTAATTATTTCCAGAGCTGTACGGGTTTTGGAGCAACATATGCTGCCATCCAGACATTTGTCATATTTCAGCAAGACAATCCCAAACCACATTCTGCACGTATTGCAACCGCATTGCTCCGTACTAAAATAGTCTGGGTGCTAAACTGGCCTGCCTGCAGTCCAGACCTGTCACCCATTGAAAACATTTGTCACATTATGAAACAAAAAATACAACACAGGAGATCCAGAACTGTTGAGAGGCTGAAGTCTTATATCAAGTAAAAATGGGAATATATTTCACTTTCAAAACTAGAGCAAATGGTCTCCTCAGTTCCCAAATGCTTACGGAGTTGTAAACATGCCCCTGTCCCAACTTCTTCTAAACGAGTTGCTGGCATCAAATCCAAAATGGGCATGTATTTTGCCAAAAACAATAACATTTCTCAGTTTCAACATTTGATGCTGTCTTTTTACTATTTTCAATTAAATATAGGGATGAATGTTTTGCACACCATTGCATTTTGTTTTCATTTGCATTTAACACAGCGTCACAATGTTTTTGGAAACAGGGTTGTATAATGACTATTTATAATGCATTGTTGTAATTTAAGGGAAACAAAGAGCAATAAAATAAAAGAAAAAGTTGAATTCGGTAACATATTGAATACATTAGATTAGCTTTGACTTGAAATTAAAACCAATCATTTGTTTTAAAGGGTCATGCAATATCAATCCAATCACTGTCCCCAAAAAAAGACTATTAGAATAATGTCTGGGACTTAAATATGTACGCCTCCATGCAGAGATCTGAGATTTCACTTTCAATGAAGCACTCAATACGACACACCACCTCCACAGAGTGTGAACAGAACACCACTGGGATTGACAGAGCTTGATTAGCATGTGGGTTTTAATTACAGTTGTACAGTACTCCAGGTCTCCTGGATACCAGCCACTTCTACACTTTACTTTTCTTTGATATCTCCTACAAAAACTTTTAAGTGGGTGATATTCTATTTTCCATATTTCTTCCTCTCCTCATTTTTTTCCATCTTTCGAATCAGGAACTGATTGAGACCTGGGATGCCAGGTGAGTGCAATTAACTTAAACCAGAAGTGTTTAGTTTGCCCAAGACTAGAATAAAACAGCCCTGCTCAAAAGAAACTCAACGGGCCAGTCAAAGCAATTTTCTGTCTCGAGAGGTACCACAAAAATTCATCCTTTTCTATTTTATTTTTGAGTGAAATCTAAAGACTAGCATAGCTGTCAAAATATATCATTGTTCGAACAGAGCCACATTGGCTTTGCCTTTTAGCCAACCTTTTATCCAACCCATGCTCTGCTGTTTTGGGCATTTGGGATCAGTTATTTGAGTGTAGCTTTAAAAGCTCAGGGACTATTTGGGGATGACAGGGAAGGTAAAATGAGAGAATTGCAAGCTTAAATGGGTTGCCAGAAAATATAGCCGTCAATAATAAACGGTTTAGTTGGATAAAACTGAATCAATTGTTATTTATTCTCAGTAACAGGAAATAATCACTTAAATAACATACCAAGCCCATGTCTCTTGTCCATACATGAAAATCAAAATGCATTTAAAATGAAATTTGGAACTAAGATAGTCAGTTGAGAAATAGTGGGGAAAAGTAAAGAAATGAAAGTATCTTCACTTATTCCAATGCACCACAAGGACACCTTGATAATGAAATTGGCAGTGTTTTTTTTTAACTGTACAACTTCATGAATCAGGCTTTGGCAAGTGGATGAAGCAGTTAAAATCCATTGTCTTCCAGAACTCCTTTGTCAGCCTCTCTGGTCAAGATTTGTGTACTTCTATCTCTTCCATTAGGCCACGGTGCCCTTTGTTAATATTCCCTTTAAAATGCGTGAGCTGGGATGAGTTCACGCTCCCATTTGAATGAGAGAGCATAGCAATCAAATCTCTTTGCAGTGACACATTTGTACTGGGTTCAGGCCCTATAACGTACTGACCATAGACTTAGACTGCAGAGTGGTGTAGTGCACAAGTAAGCTCAGCATGTCTTGTCACTTTTCCATCCATATTTGCAAAGGCATTGTCCATGTGATGTTTTGGGAAATCATGTTGATTTTTATCTTTTGCAGACTGAATTATGGTTATAATACAGTTTTCTGTAATATAGTATTGCTTTGCTGATGTCTCCATTCAGGCCGTGGATCACGCTGTGACTGCAATGAACAAACACTTGCACTGTGAGATGGGTGGAGTTAAGACACAACCTTTTTTTAAAACTCAAAATATATAATATTAAATATAATGAAATGTTAATGTCTTTCATTCTAGTATTGTATGTATGCATCTTGTATGCCCTCCGAACACTGTAAACATCAGGAAATTCTGAAAACATCACAGACTAAGTACTATTCAGTGTTTATGTACAGCATGTACAGTTTCATTTTCAAAGATTTTCTATACTTCCAAGTATTTCTCCAACATCAGAATGAAGAACAAAATCTAAATCATATTAACAACCCATTTAGTGCTGCAAATGGGAATGGTTCATAATTACGTTACTATAGTGGCCTCACATTTTTCCAGGACATCTCTTCCCTAATTTGGAAGACAGTGTGTCATTTCTAACACTTCTTGGGAGCAGTAGACAACCCACTGTGCCTTCGTAAAGCCCTCCCTCACCACTCTTTCCTTCTAATTTATATTTCTATCCTCTGGACATGATCCTCATTGTCAGTCAGCGCTTAGCAATTGGATAGCCTCATCAGACCTCCCTAGAGTCTTAGTGCTCCTCTGCATTCTTGGCAGGAGGGATCTAGTCTGGCCGCTACTTTAAGAACTTTGGCAAATCAGTCTTTAGTTTTACTTTGATGCCTTCAAATATGGTTTGATTTTTGCATTGTGGAAGGCAGACTCACCTAACTCAATCACTCACCCCACATTTCAGCCATTTTCAGCCTCAGTGCACTGTCACCGATGTGAGGCTGCCCATTTTTCAGACAAACAAAATGTCTTGTATCATTTCATGCAAGACACTGGATCACTCGAAATATTGCTCACGTTTGTCCATTGCAGTTAACATTGCGTCAATCAAATTCACCTTTAGTCTTCTTTAAAGTTGTTATTAAAAGGCACCTAAATCAAAAGGTTGTTATTTTTTCTTTTAACATCCGGGGCATGCAGGGCACATTGACTTTGTTTTAGAGTTTGGTCAAATTAAGAACACAGAAACAGTGCTGGCCAAATGCACAGAATAGCAGGAAATTGGTTTTAAATTGGCTCTCAGCTCCATAGCTGAATGTGTATAGCAGGGATGTCAAACTCATTTTGCCTTGGGGGCCTCATTCAGTCTTCAACAAGGCAGCACTGAAAATAGCTTGTATTTCTTTGTCATAAAAATTATTTGGAAAAAAATGTAAATTCGTATTGCCCTCTAAAAATCTAGCCTTCATTTCAAACAATAGCTATAAATAAAGGTGATGTAACTGAACCAAAAACGATTTGTTTAACAACAAAATTAACAAAGATACCTGCTGAGGAAGAATTTAGGACACCCTATGCCCTAATAGCAGGTGTGGCCCCCGTTGGCTGAAATAACCTCAGTTAGAGGTTATTGGGAGCCTCAGTTAGAGGTCCCATAACGGTCTACCTGTCTCCGACATCGCCTGGGAGAAAGTTTTTCCAACTCCTCCATGCAGACTATTTTCAGCTATATGATGTTTGATGGGTTTCTTGCATGCACAGCCCATTTCAAATCATCCCACAGCATCTCAATGGGATTAAGATCTGGGCTTTGACTTCACCATTCCATAACTATCCATTTCTTTCTTTTGAGCCATTCCTTGTTGGATTTACTGGAATGTTTTGTGTCATTGTCATGTTGCATGGTCCACATCCGCTTCAGCTTAAATTTTCGGACAGATGGTCTCACATTTTCCTCAAGCACCCGCTGATGCAATAAAGAATTCATAGTAGATTCTATGAAGGTGAGCCGACCAGACCCTGCTGCAGCAACGAAGCCCCAAACCACTTCATTTCCACCCCATGCTTTACAGTTGGTATGAGGTTCTTGTGCTCTAATGCTGTCTTTATTTTGCGTCAAACATGTCTTCTGTTACTGTGCCCAAATAATTCCACTTTGAATTCACCTGTCCACATTGTTCCAGAAGTCCAAGGGTTTCCTCCATGCATACCTCCCATGAAAATCAACACTTGTGCAGTTTCTTTCTGATGGAAGATGCATTTGACATCAACTGTGACAACAGCTATCTGTATGTCCCGTGATGACTTTTCAGGATTGTTAGAGAGTTCTTAAAACATTTTGCGGTCTGCTCTTGGGCTGAACCTGACCTGGCCACGTTGGGCGTTGTTTGAAATGTTCTCCACTTGTAAATTATTTTCCAGACAGTGGAATGGCTGATTTCTAATTGTTTGGAGATCCTTTCAAACCCCTTCCCAGACTCATACGCATCTACAACCTTGTTTCTGAAGGCCTTAGAGAGTTCTTTTGATCTCACCATGATTATACCACTCACTTCAACAATCAAGAGCAAACCAAACTAAATGTCTGGAGTTTAAATAAGACAGGCTCCTCCAAAATCCTCTCTAACAATGTTCTAATCATTTGCACATGATGTGGTGCACCTGATTCTAATTTTAGGCATTTTCAGTAGTAATAAATGTTGTGGTGTTCTAAATTTGTCCTCACAAGACAATGCATTTCCATTAATTACATTTTACAAATGTACAAGACAATTCTTCAGTTTTATTGTTTTTGTTTTACTACCTCCTCAAAATTGTTGAGGAGGTTGTAAAAATGTCCATTTGTCCAGTTGTTGAGGATGTAGTAAAAATGTCCATTATGTTTAAATATGTTGGAAAAGACAATGGTTGTCATGGGGTGTCCCATCTTTTCCACATGACTGTATAAGAAGTGCAAAACAACTAGGTGGCGTTTCACAAGGTTATTTGTGTCACTGGCATGTATCTGTACTGCTCAGCAGTATACCAACATGCACACAACTCCTGCCTGTCAGTGGCCTGTCTGATTGGTTTAAGTGCAGAACTAGACAGATTGTGCTTGGCCTTGCGTGCTCTAGGCCTTTTGTGTTAGGTCCCAGTGGACCTCCCTCTCGTGACAGCAGCTGTGTTCAGGTGCAGGACCACCCGTCAAGTGCCCCACTGGCAGGTTAAGTGCTTCTGCACATCACCAAGGGGACGGAAGATGGATGGGTGGATAGGCAGAGGAGGCTTTCCCTTATTCCTCTACTGAGAAGCAACATGGTCCAACTACCCAGACCATGACCACCCTTTAAGCTGCATGCTGAGAACTGCATTTATTATGTACCACAACAAACAAAAACAAAAGACAGTGTACCAGATCCAAACACCCCACTTTGTCAAATTGTGGGCCTGCCCTTTCCCCATCTCTGTCTCTCAACTTCTCCTCCTCTATGAAAATCTGTGCCAAACAACCCCAGTGCTAGACTGCTGCAAATCCCTGGATTGTTTCAAGTGGAGATGTGAGATCATTCCTATTGAGCTCAGTGATAATTAAGTGCCCTTGATTTGTTGTCCTATTTTTTAAGGATTTTCAGTTAATCAGCAAAATGAGACTGAAGGCCTGTGTGTGTGTGTGTGTGTGTGTGTGTGTGTGTGTGTGTGTGTGTGTGTGTGTGTGTGTGTGTGTGTGTGTGTGTGTGTGTGTGTGTGTGTGTGTGTGTGTGAGTGTGTGTGTGTACCACTGAATCCAATCACTTGATAAAGCCATTCTCTCTAGCTATTGTTTTGAGCTGTCGTAGTTAAGTACTGTATGTTGCCCAAACATTAGTTATTTATTTCTCAAAAGAAATTAACTTGAAGACTGATTTGGAACGGCATGGGTTTACTTGCTGATGACTCTTTGCAAAGGTATTAAGAGTACCACCACACACAAGCAAAATGTATTAAAGGAACTGTCAAGGTGTTATAGTTAGGGGAGTGTGCATGTCTTTGCAGAAGTCATCTTCCTTTGTATTTAGTATTCTATTCACAATTGCCTTGTCCCTGTCATAGAGCCAAGGTTACCCTGAGTATAGCATTATGGATGCTCCGCCATATGCAGGAAACGCCTTACACACTTGTAAAAATGCAGCACACATTTACCAAGCTTAAACAGTAAAGGAAACCCAATGCTACACTGACATTAATAATTCAGCATCCTATTTATGGATAAAGGACCAATGGCGCTATAATTAAACATGCCACATGTAGCAAAAATCTATATGTTTTCCTATGGCAAGTGTTTTTCTCATATTCTAAAAACTTCTTGCCTGCATACATTTCCCCAAAATAAAGTGAGAGCACAGGGATTTACGTGAAACCCAAGCATATCCTTTTACCACTTGATATATTAAAGAGATGTTGGTTATATTATTGTCTCCCAAATGCCCTTGTTAGAGAATAAGACAAGAGTAGGGTTGGTGTTCTGTTCTCCCTTTGCAGGTTTTTCTGTCAGGCGCGGAAGCAGTGATGTGGCTAATGCTGTAATTGTGTTGGCACGCTACCATGCAGACTAGTTTAAAGAGCATCTCTGCAGGCTTCACTCTCCTGTCTGTAACTTGAATAAGAACTGAGGTAGACAGACACATAACTTCGTTATTTCTAAACTCTTAATTTCATTTGTGAAGATCCTTTCTGTATTCTGATTTTGTCATAGTCCAAAACGGTTTACTTTCTCCTGGTTACCTTTAATTTATTGCTAAGAAGGTGATATTAAATTAATTGATACATTTTTGTATGCTGATTTTGGTATATATTTGGTATATTAAGAAACTCGACAAAGTACAAAGATGTGCAATACAACTTTTAACAAAATCTGAACTTTGTTACCTATCTTCTGATATGAATATGTCCTGTAGTGAACACATGTAGTCTCCATCATTATTAAACGGAAGAAGTTTGAAACAAAAACATTCTAGACAGAGGAGTGTGGCCAAACCTCAGTAAAACGCAGCCGCCTGCCTAATTGGAGTTTGCCAATAGGAACCCAAAGGACTCTCGGACCATGAGCAACAAAATTCATTGGTCTCGTGCAACCAAGACTGAACTCTTTGTCTGAATGCCAAGCGTCACGTATAGAGTAAACCAGGCACCCCTCATCGCCAGGCTAATACTATCCCTACAGTACCTGCTCCAGAGGACCCAGGACCTCAAAATGGGGCGATGGTTCACCTTCCAAATGGACAACAACCCAAAGCACCAAGCCAAGACAACATGGGGATGGCTTTGGGATGTCTTTTAAGTGTCTTAATGTCCTTGAGTGGCCCAGCTAAAGCCGGATTTGAAACCGATTGAACGTATCTGGAGAGACCTGAAAATGGCTGTGCAGCAACATTCCTCATCCAACCTGACAGCGCTTAAGAGGATCTATAGAGAATAATGGGAAAAACTTCCCAAATGCAGTTGTGCCAAGCCTTTAGTGTCATACTTAAGTAATTGTAATTGATATGAAGTACTGATTGAAGGGGTATAAATACTTTTTTTATAAATTTGCAACAGTTTGCACCTATTGTTTTTTAGAAATTTTGTTTGGTCATTATGTGGAATTTGTGTGTAGATTTGTGTGCTCAGTAATAGAGAGTGGTAAAGGTATAATAAGAATGAGTGAAAGTGGACAAGGGAAAGGAAGAAGAACAGTGATCTCTAATGAGATATGGGGCACTGTAGTTGACCATGTTCTTACACATGACAACAAGGGAAGAAACCTGAGCTGTTTCACTAACTATCTGCATTTAAAATACAGCTCTAAAAACAATTAAGAGACCACTGCACCTTTTTCTTTCCTTTCCAAAAAAATTGAAAAGGAAAATTTTGAGTAAGGAACAGAAGTGTTCAATTTGCAGTGGTCTCTTAATTTTAACCCTTCAGTTCCTCACTCAAAACCTTCTTTTTTGACTTTTTTGGAAAGGAAAGAAAAAGGTGCAATGGTCTTATTTTTTTCCGGAGCTGTATGTAACTATGACTACTCTGCAGACCATTCTTTGTTCTGTACTCTTAATCTGTGTGCATTAGCACAAGCAAGACAGTACAAGAAAATTACAAGACAGTACAAATACATATTCCATAAAATTAATCTAACTGTATAAGGCAACCATACACTTTTTCTTCTTTTCACAGAATTGAGAGACACTAGTTGAGGGTGGTTGACCATGCATGATTTCTGAGTCCAAATAACTAGCTATTGGGAACATGGTTGCCAAAAATAACCATATACGTGTGTTTATATAAATGCAGTCAAGAAGAATAATTCAAGACAAGGGCATTTTTCAAGGTTTTGAGAGTCTAAAAATATAGCCTAAGAGGTGAAAATATCAGGACCAGATCATAACTCTTCTTGTCCAAACTCGGGTTAAACATATACCCATGTCTGAACTGGCAATCATACATTTTTTAATGCAGAGAATATACATAAGGTAAACATGGGAATTAAGAGACCATAAAACTGGCATCAGCTATGTTTAAATAACATTGGAGCTAATATTCAATAGCACTGTATGCATTTCCCAGTGTACAATAATTTACTTTAAGTGTTAAGAGTAGTGAAGTGATCTATCACCCATTAAATTGTATTGAAAGATGCCCTGGGGTTAAAGGAGAAGATGTATTAGAAGATGTAGTGAAACTAGTGTGGTAATGGCCTCAGAAAGTCCTTTTGATTCACAACATATATCAAACATGAGACTCCATTTGGAAAACAAAAGAGCACTTTTTGACCCTCTTACAATTTCTCGCCCTCCTTTCATCAGCTGGGTAAGAACACAGACGGTGGCCTCTGTTTAATGTGATGCATTAAGTGGACTAGCAGTGATAATGTGATTTGGATCACCATTTTCATGAGTTACATACCAACCAGCAACCTTCATTATTTTAAAACATTTAATATTCATTCTTCTTTGAGAAAACAAGTTGTTTTCGTTTAGTGAAGGAAATATATAATATTAATAATAATAATACAAGGGATTTTTATAGCATTTTTGAAGGATTCAAAATCTTGTTCACACTGGCAATTTGAATCTGATTTTTACCCCATATCTGATTGCAATCTGATTGTTTTCCTGCACTGTGAACAGGCAAAAACCCCATGAAGTCAGATTGTCAAGGCACGTCTCATACCACATTCATACAGTATCTGGTAAGACATCGAAGTAAAATTGGATATCTGACTATGTGACTCATGTTTCAATCCACATTCGATTTATTTGGCCCAAAGTCACTACTTATGCATCATTTTGGCACTTTGACCACGCCTCTTTTTTGATAAATGGAAGTAGATTTTCTTTTTTTTCTTGCACTTTACATTTTTTTCTTATTTACTAACATTGCTCACAGTCTAGTCTTTTTATTTGTTTATATTTCTTTTGTATAAATTGTTTGCACTAACGGGCCAGAACAAATTCCTTGTTTGTTGTGAAACTTAAATGGCAATAAAGCTTTTTTCTTCTAGATGCTGGCATAGAATTAAAATGCATTTCCTCTCTTTTTCACCTTGGTATTAGACACATTTTTATTTTTCTATTTTTTGGTGCAATGGTTAAAATAATACAATTGATTATTTTGTGACTCTTCCCACCCTTGAGCCTTATTGTTAATATGTCCACCTCTGGTTATGATATTTAAAAATGTCATTGATCAGTGTAATGCTTGATTAGCAGTCCTAACTGGTATACAGCTCCGGAAAGTTTTGAGTGAGGAACAGAAGCGTTCAATTTGCAGTGGTCTCTTAATTTTAACCCTGTTGTTCACTCACTCAAAACCTTCCTTTTTGACTTTTTTGAAAAGGAAAGAAAAAGGTGAAGTGGTCTCTTAATTTTTTCCGGAGCTGTACAGTATAACATCAGCCAGCTCGTTTGAGTGGATGCTTTCTTTTACGATGATCTGCATGTAACATGAGCTAGTTTGACAAATTATACTTTAATCTTAGTACCAAGGCATGGTTTTTATAGTTTAGTCTTAATTCAAACAATGTTTGCAGCCGTACATTTTAACCTCGATGTAAGGACCCCGTGTAGAGGGGACTGAGCAGTTCTGAACCAGACCGTTAACCCACTGCAAACAGATACCCATCCTTCAATAGTGTCATTTAATGAATTACCCAGTACAATGAACATTTGTGGTCCAAGCAAATCATATAAACAATATTTGTTTCTGGACTTTTTATTTTACTTAACAAGAGGATACACAGCATGTAAAATAAACAAAACAGCGCTCCCTGGAAGCACCATATGTTTTCACTAGTGGATGCGTACAGACCATCATAACTTTAAAACCTGAAAACCACTGCAAAGTCTTTAAGAGCCAGGTTGAGCCATCTTGGAGGGTAACCAAAATGCCTCACCGCACCTGGATGGCTGTTAGAATGATGGAAAGATAATGGTCACACACTGGGACTGCTTGGCAGGAAAGGAACCAACAGTAACTACATATATTTAGAATGACCACTCAACTGACCACTGGACAGGAGACAAAAGTGTGAAGTGTCATCTTTGTCCAATGAGATGAGGATTTCGACAGTGAGACAGTGGATATCATTGGTATGTATAAATTCAGTGGGATTTAAGTAAAGAAGATTTAAGTAAAACAGAAGTTAAAACACCATGCAAAATATATACAGTAGAATGTAATTTTTGAATGACATACTACACACCTACACACCCCACACGGAAGTATTATATACTGACATATATTTAGAAAACATATATATTTAATATGTGCCTATATGTTTTTTAAACATACACTAATATATGTATTATATGCATTACTAATGTATGGCCATATATTTCATACATACATTTACATATTCGATTTTGGCTGTTTTCAAATATGTTTTAATATGTCTTAAATATATATACAGCTCTGGAAAAAATTAAGAGACCACTGCAAAATTATAAATTTCTCTTGTTTTACTATTCATAGGTATGTGTTTGATTAGAATGAACAGTTTTGTTTTATTCTTTAAACTACTGACAACATTACTCCCAAATTCCAAATAAAAATATTGTCATTTAGAGTATTTATTTGTAGAAAACAACAATTGGTCAAAATAACCAAAAAAAGATACATTGTACCTCAAATAATGCAAAGAAAACAAATTCATATTCATTTTTCGACAACAAAATACCAGTTTTAAATTAGGAAGAGTTCAGAAATCAATATTTGGTGGAATAACCCTGATTTTTAATCACAGCTTTCATGCGTCTTGGCATGCTCTCCACCAGTCTGTCACATTGCTGTTGGGTGACTTTATGCCACTCCTGGCCCAAAAATTCAAGTAGCTCGGCTTTGTTTGATGGTTTGTGACCACCCATCTTCCTCTTGATCAAATTCCAGAAATTTTCAATGAGGTTCAGGTTTGGAGATTGGGCTGGCAATGACAGGGTCTTGATCTGGTGGTCCTCCATCCACACCTTGATTGACCTGTCTGTGTGGCATGGAGCATTGTCCTGCTGGAAAAAACTATTCTCAGAGTTGGGGAACATTGTGAGAGCAGAAGGAAGCAGGTGTTCTTCCAGGATAACCTTGTACTTGGATTGATTCATGCGTCCTTCACAAAGACAAATCTGCCCGATTCCAGCCTTACTGAAGCATCCCCAGATCATCACTGATCCTCCACCAAATTTCACAGTGGGTGCGAGACACTGTGGCTTGTAGGCCTTTCCAGGTCTCAGTCTAACCATTAGACGACCAGGTGTTGGGCAAAGCTGAACATTTGACTCGTCAGAGAAGATGACCTTACTCCATTCCTCTACGGTCCAATCCTTATGGTCTTTTGCAAACTTCAGCCAAGGTTCTTCTTTGCTTCTCATTGATGAAGGGCTTTTTTTTAGCTTTGCACGACTTCAACCCTGCCCCTAGAAGCCTGTTTCGAACCGTCCTAGCCGTGCACTTCACCCCAGCTGCTGTTTGCCATTCTTTTTGTAGGTCACTTGATGTCACCCTACAGTTGTTGAGTGACATTCGAATGAGTTGATGGTCATCTTGGTCAGTGGACAGTCTTTTTCACTCTCTGCCAGTCTGTAGCTTTGTTGTCCCAAATGTCTGATGCTTGACCTTGTTCTTATGAACCGCCATCTTTGACATTTTCAGGATGGAAGCAACCTGATGCTCACTGTATCCCTCTGCCAGTAAAGCCATAATTGAACCCTTCTTTTCCTCACTCAAAGCTTTTCTTTTCAACTCTTTTGTCATGCTGAATAGTCATTTTTTATTCAAATTACCTTTGAGGTACTACTTGCGCTGTTTTTGCCATCCAGCTGGTCCTATTGCAAGAGGATAGTCAATATACTTTTCCTCGTTAAATTAGATTTCAGATTTCAGATTTTAGAGTTCAGGTAATCACCTAATCAGTACCTCTTTAAGTAAAATGAGGTGTGCCTGTGTTGGAATTTACCAGACACTGGTATGGAATGGCTGCCATACATGTAGGGATGCTGATTTAAGAAAAATTAGGAGTGGTCTCTTAATTTTTTTCAGAGCTGTATATATACATAAATGACAAAATTATAGTTGGTAATATGCATTTAGCATTCACATCTAACTGATATATTTCCATATTTGTATTGTATCCTGTCATGTGTTTATTATGTTATCTATTCGTTTCTTTGAAGCACTTTTACAGAGAGGAATAGCATTCATGAATCTGTGTAAATATATATGCATATTGTTTTCATAATGAGTCTTTTTTTAAATGTAAACTTGGAGTACAAAGTGGTTCATTATACTGAAACTGAAAAAGGTGCTATATGCTGCTTCACAGTGACTAAAGTCAAAACTTTGGTGTATTTACTAAACATTTATCATTATTTTGTGACACAATGGCAATTGTATGATACTGTGAATAAAGGTCCTTAATAAATTAAGATGACTGACTCTAACCAGTTGTTTCTTTACTTGCATTTACAATGTATTTAATAGAAATTATGGTAAATACATACTGTACAATTTACAAATTGGCTCTTGTTTGTAAAAGATAATAATTGTCTTTTCACAGTAAATAATGTAATGATGAATAAGGCCTCGACTGGTGGTTATGTTGGTTTACTCCCCATTTTGCCAACGATAATTAGTTAAACTCACTATAACAAGGAGATTCTCTGGAAAATAATGTCTTGAAGGTTAATTCCATGATGTGTTGATGAGAAATGCTTGAAGTACTGCATATTCATACATTTCATTATTTTAACACAATTTTCAAAGTTAAAATATATGACATGAATTCTATTATGATATTGTGAGAAGCGCAAGTTATATATTTCATGAACTTATTCAGAGCACATATGTAAATATATGTTGAGAAATTCTCTGCATATATGTTTTGCATGAGATTTCCGTGTGGGACTTGCCGACACCAGGCTAACCGAGAATACACAACTTTGACCTGAAATTTAAAATCTCAAAATCATAAATATCTATCCTACATTTTTTATGTTAAGCCTTTGTCAGTTGGTTAGCCAGGCTATCTACTACTGCCTAAAGTTATTCTAGTGCCACTTTGATTACATTGTGATTGGAAGACAACAAGCTAAATGGACCAATTCACATGAAAATGCGGGATTATAACCTATATAAGAAATTGCCTGCATAATCTTTAAGGACAATTGTCAGTTTGTCCAACAAATATTCACTTTCCCATTCTACATTGCTAAAGAATTTCCACAAATGTCTGAGACAGTTGTTAATATTAAACTGTTTGACATACAATTGGTAAGAATTATGGCAGCAATAGGATGTCAACAAAATGAAAATTACAGTATTGGATCGGTACTCAGTATTGACAGGTACTCAAAGTTCAGTACTTGGAATTGGTATCAACAATGAAAAAGGTAATATCGGTGCATCCCTACTATCAATACATTTTTCATAATTCAGTGCTGTATGTACAAATGCATTTATTAGTTTGGGGATTCAAAGTCTTTGTCCAAAATAATGGTCTATATTCTTCAGTAAGCTAACCACAAGCTAAAAAGGGAAAACGGCTAAAACCTTTATTGGAGTGCGAAGTGACTTTGTACCCAGCAGATTTACTGAAATTAGAGAACAGGGCTACCCAGGAACAGCTGACATAAGATTTTCAAGCAGCATTCATACTTAGCGATCGTCAGAGTCAGCTGATATAAGCGTGCTGGGAAAGAAGTGAGGCTGGGCGCCCGTGACGTATTCTGGGATTATCCATTTATACTTCACGGATTGGGACAGCTGCTTCTCATTGGGACAGCAGCTTCTTAGTGACCGGCTTGGAAAGCTGATGGTCCTCTCTGTTGAGTTCAGGATTCCCTTCATCCAGCCTTATGCTGGAAAGGTAACACACCTGAAATGGCACAGTCAGAAAACTGGAGAGAATGTGTAAGTTCTTCCAATAGATTTCACTGTTCTGTTTTTAGGTGCAGGTAGTGTTTTACTTGCGTGGTCAAGGCTTAATCTGAAAGTATCCATCACAAGCCATCTCTATTCATTCGGGTACTAACATCATGCACAAGCTTGCACTCAGTTGTGCCAATTGGCTTTTATTTTGTCTGCAAGTCCTCTTAAAATTCAAATTTTTCTTCTCCAGCATCATTATTACCATGCAATACAGGCTGATTTGGCTGGGAGTAATCGCACATTTTTAAAAATGTTCTCTATCGATGCTGCAATGGTAGCTGCAGTTTATCGCTCCTCAACTCGGTTCATGGTCAGGCGGAATGAAGTAATCTCTCAGCCTTTTCCAATCTTGGGGGGGGGGGTTAGAAATGTGTAGTGAGAGGTAGAACAGGCAGGCAATATGGGCAGTGATAATAGAGGTAGACCGCTTCAGAAAAAAAAGGTTGCAGATCATTGAGCCCATCTGATTTGTAATGGTCCACATTTTGGAGCTACTTCCACACCTCATTCACCTGAACTGGATGAAAGGAGAAACAGGGGGAGCATTGGGGAAAGCTCTGCATGAAACAGGAGCACAAGCACCAGCAGTGGGAGTAGGTGTAGCAGATTTGAATGTGAGACCAGCCATAACAGAGTAATTATTAAAACTCTCAATCATTCTAGCTGTGTCAGAGGTGATAGTGTTTTCAACTGGTCTCAGCTAGTCTGCTGAGACCTTATTTTTCCAAAGACTTTAGAGTGCCCCAGAAATTCTGGGGGATTAAGCCAGACACATTTGTTTTTTATCCTGCCTTGGCTTTCCTAATTGACTGAATGCATTGGTTTGTAGTTTTCTAACACAGTTGCCAAATCTAAGATTTTTTGGAGGCTACTGTTTCACATAAGAGCCTATGTCTGTGGTGCACCTGCACAAACAGTTCAGTGGTAAAGCAGGGGCTGTAGTAGCTTTTGGATGTAATTTTCCTGAGTGAAGTTTGTTTGCTAAGGAGAGTGAGTAAATATTTTTAAAATAAGATCAGGTGTCCTCAAAAGAAAGTAGGTAGTCGATTTAATGCACGTGTACAGAAGCCAGGTTGTGTACAAAGACGATCATTTTAGCAAAGGTTTGACATTAATGAGAGGAGCGCAAGAGAAGGTGGCCATGAAAAAGTATGTCTTAGTAATGAACATACCTTGTGACGACAATCAACGCATGGAGGTGTATGAACCCATTGAACAAGTTCAGCTGTGACTGCAATGAACTGCTGGCTGAGGAGAGTTAAAGTAAAGGCAAACAGTTTTTTGGGAAAAAAGTGGGATATCGTCTGAGGAGGATTAGTGTGCAGGTGTGAGCCAGGTTTTTATTACAGAGAAGACGGGGCTTCCGAACCAATTCAACACCTATTTGGTCTCAGAAAGGGTGATTCAAGTTTGTATTCGGTTTGTAAACATGCTCCATCACCATCATCTGGCCTGTGTGTAACTTTTTTTGTGCGTTGGTGTTACTAATTTCAGCTTGGGATGTGTTGTTGTTTTTCTTACGGAGCCAGCCAGGCTCAAAATGGTGCAGCGGTCAGGCACTGCCTATTGCTGCAGTGTCATCATTGTGGCCAGAACATGTAACATTAGAATACAAAAACAAGATAATTTCAATAAAATGAAAATCATCCACAGTTTAATTATTCACAGTAATATCCATTATAATTTTGGCTTAGTTTTGATCTTATATTGATGAAGTTGAAGATAAAATAGTTATCTTCAATATCTGCCAATGTGCGCAGATCAAATTTTTAATGCATGATTTGCAGTGCAGTAGACTGACCTAAAAGCATGGATAAAGACGACATAAACAAATAAATAAAACTGATAGATTCAAGGACATGTAGTCTATTGCATTGTTCTACAAAGACATAGGCTAGGGCATATTGCAACATGTCATTATCTTGAAGTAAAAACATTCCAGTTCAATATTTAAAGGTTTTTATTCATAAACTCGATTAGCAGAGTAATACAGTCCAGTTCCTTATTTTGGTGAAGTAAAACGGGTTGTCAGTGATTTGCACATGTGAATGTTTCATTTGTTTGTTAATTGTACTGGACATTGTGGGCTATTGTGCCCTTGTATTTTCACATGAATCATGAATCTCGTTTTTCCTTTGTGCTTCCTTCCTAAGTCATCACACAGCTTCAGTGGTTTGTGTGAGCAAGACCAGAAAACAAAACTGCTACATTGCACACTGTTTCCATTGTTCTTTTTCTGCGTTCCCCTGCCTTGACATTGTATCTTCTTGCCGGGTGGATATTGCTGTGGCTGGGGAAGAAGAATAGCGGGACTTATCCTTTGTGGCTGGATGTCTTTGCGTTCATGTAGGTCTATAGATTGTATTTAGTTTCACAAATAATCAATTTCTTGAAAAAGGATATGGTTTTTATTATTTTTTTAATTAATAATTAGTTAGTGTAATACATTTGATGAATTACATAAGAAGTTGAAACTTCTGTAAAATCATCTGTAAAAATCCTCATTTTAAATTAATTCTAATTCATCTGGGGGTATCGACCATTCATCCACTGACGTTATCCATTCAGTGGGGGGTGTTTAGCGCTAGGATACCGATTAGGGCCTGCCTGGGTACCAACGCCAAGTGGCATGTGATTTTGGGAGATAAGGATGTTTTACATTTAACGTTCTGATAAACTTTCCACTCTAATCAACAATCAATTTCTGGGATTTTTCAAGGTGGAACTGAAACATATACCTGTACCTGTATACATTTAGTGGTGTTGCTCACCAATTACAACAATTTGCTCATTGAATTCTCCTCCCAATGCAAATGATCTTGTGTATCATGCAAATTAAGTTGACATCTATTTTACCAATATTAGCATTGTTACAGTATGTCTGGCATGGAGCCTATAGCAATGTTTACCTACTCAGTTCCCCAAAAATCCCAGGAGCCAGCCAGAAATTTGTGGAGAGCCAAGGCAAGCATGCAAAACATGTTACAGCAAGAAGTCCTGTCCTGATGGTTTTCCAGATTTCCATCAGGTTTACCCATTATTTGCTAGATTAAACGAAGTTGTTGAAGTTGTTTAAGTACTGACATGCAGTGTTCGCTAGTACAACTCTGATGTGGGGAAAATGCAACTTAACGTTGTGCCATGTTTTGCACTGCGAAAACAGTTGCCACGTGCAATTTTTTGTGTTACAAAATATCAGTCATATTAATGAGGATGAAGTGCATGCCCATAGCATTGGCTGAATTGTCCGTGGAGGCAGAAAATTGTGTTATAATTTGATCAAATTTACCAGATCTTTAATATGAGCTCCTATAGCAGTGTTCTTTGCTAATTTTGCAGTGTGAAAATTGGTCGAAAAGACATCAGTTTGAGGGCCACCACTAGACAAAATAATGCAATTCTTAATGTAATTCATGGGCTGCACTGATAGCCACCATGGGCTGCCAGTCGGCCTTGGAATTTTGAACACTACCCTATAGTTTAATTTAGACAAACATTATTTAAAGGGGCATTGGGTAGAATTCTGCCTCTAAACATGACTTGCCTCCTCCTCCTCTTCCCTTAACGGACAAGATCGAAATAGAATAAGCTAGTCCAGGGTGGTAAAGGGTGGGAAGGATAGTACTGAGAGTGTCTAAAGCGAGTATAAGATGTTTACAAATCAAAGCGGATTGATAGACAGACCAGCAAGAAAGTTTAAATGGGGAATATCTCAGGCACTCTGATTAATATTGTAGAAAATTATTGGAGACTTTCTCAAACACATTTGCTGTGTATAATGTATTGCTGTATCTGCATGCATTTCCCAAACTTGTGAAAGAAACAATAAAAAAACCTATTGTAAAAGTTACAAGCTGTTGAAAAGTAAATCAAGCATGGGTAATATAAACAGCAGTTCAGAAGATATGTTGTGGGAGATTGGTTTTTGGATTATACTGATTGAGCCAGTGTCTATCGAACCAGGAATTTCTCTTCTTTTTCTGATTGGCTATGAAAGCCAGGTTTGACAAATTGTTCCACCAGACCATTTGCAAATTTGGATGGAAGTGTCTGAGGACAGAATCCCAAGCAACTTCTTGTGATAGGTCGGATGCTGAAATCTGTTATTTTTTATTTAATTGTTATTTAACCAGTTAAATCAGTTGAGAACAACTTCTCACTTGATTGTGCTTTCCTCTATCACGTATCTGTTGGCAAATCCTTCCTGGATGAGCAAGCAGTGTGATAAGAAGGAACTTGGCAATATGTGCATTGAAGGATACATGAACTGATTTGTTTGATGAGGCACAGCTATAATCACAAATTGGACATCACAGAATTGGAAGGGAAGAATAATGGGTGGGAAATTGAAAACAACATTATAAAATGGTTGTTTATAGGGTTTGACAAACAGTATGTCACTTTCAATCAAATACAATTCATGTACATTGATTTAGAAATACACTTTCTGAAGTACTAGCTTTCAGGGTAATATAATGTTTTAAAGGTTCTCTGCATCTGAGAGAGAGGGTTTTGGAGCAAATAGGATGTTTGAGGGTATTATTTGAAATCAGATACTTTTAGAAGCTAGGCATTTACTTAATGCCAGGGACGTCACTAGAAAATCATGGATGGGGGGGCTAAGCCTCATTTTGGGGGGTCTGGCATACTCCCCAAAACATCTTTTCATCATGTATTTTTAGAGTAACAGTGGGTGTAAAAATAAGGTTATTTTTGGTCAATGTTGGCTAAAAGTATACCTGTCTCATAGTTTGTGTTAGACACTGATCAAATTTGACTTAAATTCTAAATAAAGAAATTAAAGTCCACTGTCTTCATCCATCCAACACCAACAAAAGTCACAAAAACGGCTGTACTATGTAGCCAAAATACTTTTGTCTACTAGAGTTTATAGTAAATGAACATACAGTATATAGTATATTCTGTTTCTAAGCGAGATTTCTCTGCATCATTCTGAATCATTTCAAAAACAGATTTAGTCATTTGCCTATTCATCTCAGAATACAGTCATTAAAAAATGTATCATAATAAAAAAAAACATTTAACAACCGGATCTCCCTTCCTCTGAACTGAATAAGTTGCAATACGCTAACTTCAAACCCACACAAACATGAATCTGTGAAACGTGCACAGTTTTGCAACTGTGTTCCTGATGATTATTAGCAACGTACAAATGTTAGCTAGCATGTAATTAATGGGAAATTAATATTTTCAGTAGTTGGTTTGTGTTGTTGCAAAAAAATGCGACCCCCTATTATCGGCCCCCGTCCCCAATTATTGGCCACCTTACTATTTTGTTGAATTACATTATAATACATTTTTTTATTTGTATTACAAATGACAGAGCTTAGTGTTCTCTGAAGTGTCTACTAGAAAGTTGTAGCTAACTTTCTTGCCTTCCGGTAAAGAAAAAAAAGACTGATCACTTTGATAAAAAGACTGATCACTACATGATGTCTGGTCTGTCGCGCAAGTTGAATTTCATGAACTGTAACTTGTCTAAAGAATTTCCATACATGACATTTTTACGATCTTAAAAAACTTTTTAAACTCGGTACATACCTATAAAAATGGTGTAGGGCTAGATGAAAGGTTATATTGATTAGCAAAACGTGCCGTTGCTTTCCAGTGCTATTACATTTTGAATTTGAGAGGATTTACTTCTCCGACCACTAGAAACGTTAGTTACTATTTACAGAAACCTCGCTTCAGATGAGCGAGTTACGTTCAAAGCATCAAACTCAACCGAACATGCTGCCAAATGAACATGATTCTATACAATTCTATACTATTTCTATAAAGCCCCCCTAAAATAGGCCTAGCGACATCCCTGCTTCATGCAGAGGGAAACGTTGGTTTACAGTGGCTTCCTACCGCAAAAAGCAACATGCACAGTTCCTCATTCATCATTCAAATGTCCTTCAGCACTTTCCCATTAGCAAACGTCAGCTGGCCTGCTCTCATTATTGCATCATCATAAGGGTGTCATCTTTGAACTTCATAAAAAATAATTGGCCCCATTTGTCAGAGTGAGCAGGGCCTGGGCAGACGACAAGTCTGTGTTGGTGTGGAAATATCCCCATCTTGAAAAAGACCAGTAGTACATTTGGTATTGAGATGATGTTTATTTATTTTGATTCCCATTAGCTCCAGCTGAAACATTATGTACTCTTCACAGGGCTCATATAAAACACAAAACATAAAAAACAAAACTCTAAAACATTGATAGACCAGAACAGTCCCACAGATTTAGAATAAAACCAAGGCTGTATCTCCAGATATACTGGGGTCATGAGTTGCAGCATCCCCCAACCACAGCAAACCGACCCTGCAAAAAAAAATTTCTATAATTGAAATCCTTGAGTAAGGAGCTAAATAAAAAAACAGAGAGATACATTACAGGAGACTGTCAGTTTGGGATTTGTGAAGGGCAAAAAAATAGTCTATACTGTACCCTTTATGCCAAGTGCCAGGTCCTTTCTCTGTTTTTCCTCCTTTAATTATAAATATATTTAATTATTTATGAGAGATTTAGACTGTATAAAATTTAAAACTAAAATATGTATCCAGAAGAGAATGAATGTGTAATTAATATATGTTCTAAATAAATACCCACATTCTCAAAATGGCTACACGCTGTGAACACACAAGTATTCTGAAGTCATACCTTTTGCACACTATTTGTCTATAAAGCCCTGGCATGCACGAGGCTCTGTGGAAATCTGCTTGACAGTTCAGGGTGGTTACTCCTGAACCGTGACCACCAGTTGTCAGTCAAACCATGCCATCCAAATTAGCAGTGTGGGTCATCGGTTCTCTGTTATGATCTGTAAAGCTAGCAGCTAGCTGCTTGATCACAACTCTTGACAGAAGGAATGCATGGTTTGCCATCCACTTCATGTAGCCCATCAGCTGGCTCACCTCTTCCGGCGTAATCACGAAGATGGAATGATGGGCATCAGCGTACTTTTTTGTAATATTGCTGAGTGGTGTGCAGCATTACAAACTCCCAAGCCACCTCCTCTAGACTCCTTGAATACAGATAGCTTTTTTTTTTATAACCCTTATTTAAACATGATGAGAAATGAATGGATGCAGGCTAATTTCAGTTTGCTCAGAATAGTTGTTTCACCTTTGAGATGGGCAAACCATTTATTTTCTAACAATGAGCCTGTGCCAGAACATTAGTAAATGTACTTTGTACATTTGTCATGTTACCTTCTGTTATCTGTTTACCGGAAATATTTTAATTTTTTCCGGAAAACAGATTGCACAGGGTCTTACAACCCTGTGCAATTTTAATGAAGTCCGCTGTGAAAACAAAATACTTGTTTGCGCTTGTTGCACACCATCGTTGCACACCATCGTTGCACACCATGAATGTGTCAAGCGAATGTATGGTTTTCAGTAACTTAATGAATAACGACATTAAATCATGAGATCATATTCATTATGTTTGTTTTGTCCAAGTACTTGGCAACCCAAGTATTGTCAGTGTACTCAAGGTGTACTTCGAGTATACCTTGTGAATGTCCGTAACAATGGCAAGACCAAAACAAATGGATGGATAAAAGATATGAGCAAAACGAGAAATTGGATGTAGATGTCACTGATGATTACAGGTGCTGGTCATAAAATTAGAATATCATCAAAAAGTTGATTTATTTCAGTAATTCCATTCAAAAAGTGAAACTTGTATAATGTATACATTCATTCCACACAGACTGATATATTTCAAGTGTTTATTTCTTTTAATTTTGATGATTATAACTGACAACAAATGAAAACCCCAATTCAGTATCTCAGAAAATTAGAATATTGTGAATAGGTTCAATATTGAAGACACCTGGTGCCACACTCTAACTAGCTAATTAACCCAAAACACCTGCAAAGGCCTTTAAATGGTC
>JACXGI010006269.1:0-42736 GCA_016801175.1 Esox masquinongy | reverse complement strand
GCTGTGCAGCCACAAGTTGGGGTGTCCGTAACTGAAGCCATTATGGTGATGTACTCTGTATCATCACCGGGGGTTCCTCAATCTGTTGTTTGGTAAATAGAGTACAAAGGTTCAGCTGTATGCATATTGTCGTAATTGTTAATAACATTTTAGTACAAGACTAAAAATGTCTGTAAATAATTAGACTTACACAAAAAGTGTCTGCTCAGGTTGTGTAAGATCACAACCGCCCTGTCCAACTGACACTGATGTTGGTCACTTGGTCTGAAATAAATACAGAGGGTTAACAAGCGTATACGGGTATTAAAGCTGATTAACAATAATGTAAAAAGTCTACTTACCAAGATTTGAAGGCCCAATAAACACGGCTGGGTTTAATTCCGCTCAACCTAAACCAGAGATTTAAACAGACCATATAAAAGACAGATAAAACCGCATGTATTGCTCAATCGTAAAATTGGTTTACACATTCTTAAAAAGTTCCAATGTGTTGTTTGTTAGCGTTTGTAATTGCAACACAATTCAAATCAATTACTTCAAATAAAATAACTTGTACTTACAATGTAAACGGCATACTCCGAGCTTGAAACAACAGCTGACTTCTGTGGATGCAGCGGGGTTTAATAATGTCTTTACATAGCAGCCGGGGCGCCTCCAGCAGGTCACGCCTCTTAACTTTGTCATTGGTTACATGTCATCGTTCTTCACGTTAGAACTATACCGGACACAATTATTAAAATTGTGTATAACGCTTAACTAGCTCGTTCAGATATTTGTTGACGTTTGACAACCAAATATATTGACACTTCATGTCCGGTAGAAACGCCGTTCTCGTTAGTTATCGCGGCTCAGCCGTGACATCACATCATTTAATTTGATCTATTAAAGACAAACTCATCCGCTTACATATAAACGCTGGCTATTGTCACCATATCGCCATTAATCTCTTCAATATTTAACAAACACAAGACCATAATACAACAATCAAAAATCGGTTTTCACGAGTTGGTCATTACGAGAATGCAGCACATCTTACCTGCCTTTACAAATGTTTTGATTACCTGAAATAACATATCTTTACCTGTCAGCGATTCACCGTTGTTCATGCAAATTTATACGCTACCTTCCGGGTAACTTTGTAACGTTTTGCCATATAATGCAACTTAAAAGTTAATGCTGACTTAAAAAAACTATTTTTATTACAAAAATCACAATTGCTCATACACACACACACGGAATCATTGTTTTTATTTTTAACTATATTTTAAACCCAAACCATGACTGAATCAACCTAGTCATAATGTGTGGTTGGCCTAGGCATTGCTTGTTCCTTCAAAATTATAGCATTGCTTATGCGATGTTTACTGTAGTGCTATGTTGGACTATAAACCTTGTGTGAAACACGGGATGATTTCCAACCTGCATATACTACAATTTGTACTAGTGGTTACAAGGGCAGATCTGATCATAAGGCCCATCTCTTGTTAACATAAAAAATGGGCTGAAACTCTCCAAATCGTAAGTCCCGAACCCTTCTTTATATCTTACAGGTTTCCCACACATAATTCCATGCTTGTGGAAAAACACCATGCTTACATCCCCATTGTAAACATGGAAGTTTATACAGGTTGTATGACATCTGTTGCACCAATTGTCGGAACATAAAATACCGGGGGGTTATAGCACTGCTGGACCCTGGCACCCTTTTGTTGAACACCAAACATCTTGCCGCTGACTCAACACTTATTTATTGCCCGGGAATTTAACATTCCGGAACCCTAAGACCTCCATTGTTAAACATCAAACATATCGCACCTGTTATAACACTCGTCCGGGGTGCTTATCAGTCGTTGTATAACATCAAACATGGACACATCAATGCAATCATAAATTACAAAGTCACCGGACATGCATACGTCATTCCGGAAGTCCTGCCCTAACACACGTCATACAGGAAGTCCATATGTCACACCGGAAGTCCCGCCCAGCAAACCGGATGTCGCGCCCACCTGTCATATCAATATGGAAGCCCCGCCCACTAGGGTCATAAATCACCATTCTGACACAATATACCCTACATTTACTACTCACCCCAATAAAACATGAAAGGTTAACACCCACTGGTTGTAGGACATCTGTTGTAGCACTTATCGGAACATAAAATGCCTGGTAATTTAGCATTGCTGAATCCTGGTGCCCTTTTGTTAAACATCAAACATCTTGCCGCTGATTTAATGCCTATTAATTGCCTGGGAACTTAACATTCCGGAACCCTAAGACCCATTTGTTAAGCATCACACATCTCACTACTGTTATAACACTTGTCTGGAGTGTTTATCAATCGTTGTAAAACATCAAACATGAACACAACAATGCAATCATAAATTACAAAGTCACCAGACATGCATGTCATTCCGGAAGTTCCGTCCTAACACACGTCATACAGGAAGTCCATATATCACATAGGAAGCCCCACCCAGCAAACCGGAGGTCCCGCTTACCAAACCGTAAGTCCCACCCACCTGTCAAATCAAACTGGAAGCCCCGCCCACCAGTGTCATAAATCAGCAAAGTGACATAAGATACCCTATATTTACTACTCAAATAGGCTAAGCCTAAATTATTTTACAGATGATATAATCCAAGAGAAATATTAGCTCTAAATCAATTTATACTTTGGTCACTGATCTTCCTTGTCCCAATTCCCCCCTTATAATTGCTGTTTTTCCTTCTATTTTAATTTCTCATTCTAAACTGTAGTTTTCTAATAGCTCAAAACCCATATGAGCTAGAAATTTACAGAAAAAAATTCTATGTAACTTTACCTGTCCTTACAATGGTACACCTCTTATTTTCCCCATTATTTATCTTTGTTTTTGTAAAAATCTTTACCTTAATATAGCTCTTAACATAGAGATGCGTTTTACAATAAGTTCCTATACAGATGACATGTACGTCTAAACAGGGATGGGTAGGTAACTTTTTAAATGTAATCCATTACAGTTACAAGTTACCTGTCCACATACGTAATCAGAAATGTAACTTTTTGATTACTTAAACTCAGTAACGTAATCCGATTACTTTGAATTACTTTTAGATTACTTTCATATTGAGAGGCATTAGAAGACAAATAGGAATAGCCTACAACCAAGTGAACACCTTTTGCGGGATCAATCAATGTAGAGTTTACATAGCTGGCTAAAAACGGAATTTGCGTTTTACCTTATGGGTTATGTACAGTGCCTTTGGAAAGGATTTCTAAACCATTGCTTTCTACTTGAATATGCTGTGAATGTGTTATTCTGATATTTGTGTTTTATACATGTTTTGGCAGTTTCTCGAAAAAGGCATTGACATTATTTTATATAAAATCAAGATATCGCGCGTACACTAAATCTGCAGTAGTGGAGCAAAAATCTGATGTTTTTGCTCCAGAACCATCAACATTGTAAAAACGTTGCAGAAACACCAGGCATGCGAATGCACGTTCGTAATCGTGAACACCTGCACACAAATTAGTTTTACCCACGCCAACATAACATGCGATTATTAGGGCCATCAGCAATGGATTTTCAAATCGCAAATTATAGAAATAAACTGTGATTATACACCTGTACTTAGCTTAAAGTCAATGTCGTCAGCAGCCAATGATAACTAATGAATGCAATTTTCTGAGATGCAGAGCAAGCAGAACCAAATGGCCTACCTGTATGGCATTGAGGTGGGTGCATCAAATGGAAATCATCATCCTTTGGCAGAGTGCTTTCCAACACACCTTTTCTCCTCAAATATTGTGATGAATTCCATATAATTTTTTATCTTGAAGGCAGCGCCATGTTACAGCTATCTAACAAATAGTTGCCTTATCTTCTAAACAATTCCTGTCTGAAAAAGATAGAACACCATGTAGTCCTATGTCCTATCACTGCTCTGAGAAAGATGTGTCAATAGTAGGCAACTAAATCACATTTTATATGGGTTGACTGGGGGAGTAGGGTCTGGGGGAGTAGGGTCAGTTCTCCTTCTCCACTATAAATCCTTGTAGATCTAAGGAATGCATTTTCTAAATTTTTCCTGTCTCCTGCCGTTTTAAACTTAGGAGGACATGAGGTCCTGGCCCACACCAGAGGAGTACCAGGCTTGAAAGACCCGTTGCTGTCCCGGTCCAAAGTCCTCCTGGTTGTGTTGCAGATCAAGACGATACCTGACGATTTCAGCTGCCACTGTGCTGACAGCTCCCCCTCCCCGTGTTGTCCCTGTCCTTGTCCATCTGGTTATGCTTCCGACCTGGACTAAGTTTAAATAGACTCTGGACTCAGCCCACGTGCACTTATTAATTATTACAATTTGTACTCTTAATATGTTCATCCGGCACAGCCAGAAGAGGACTGGTCAACCCTCTGAGCCTGGGTCCTCTCTAGGTTTCTTCCTAAATTTCGGCCTTCTTAGGGAGTTTTTCCTAGCCACTGAAATTCAACACTACTGTTGTTTGCTCCTTGGGGTTTTAAGGCCGGGTGTTTTGTAAAAGCACTTTGTGACAACTGCTGATGTAAAAAGGGCTTTATAAATAAATTTGATTGATTGATTGACTAATATTATCGTAGATATACTCTGTTTTTACCAGCCATCCAACCAACTAAAACTGGATAAACTAGCGTTTCATCGGTCACTAATCTCGCTATGCGCGCCAACCTTTGCACGCATGATGATCACACAACAACTGAGGCGCGCAATTGTTTTTGGGTTCAAATAACAATGTTTTTAAAACATTCAGTAAAAAAATAAAACATGCAGTGTTTCACGATTATTTTGCGCACCTATTCTTTTTCAATTGAAGTAATCCAAGAAGTAATCATACATTTTTTCAAAAGTATCTGTAATCTATTATGGAAATTCTTGAACTAATGTACTTTTGAGAAATGTCTGCTTTACTATTACCTGGTGTGTAACTCTGATCTTTGTTTCTGACATGTCTGCAGGGGATCATTATGACCTCTGGCCATCTGCTAATCTGCCCAAACCAATGAGGGGATCTGTCCTTTGTTCTTCAGAAATGTGGTTGACTGCCTTTTACGATGTTCCCCTACCCCCCTTGACAGTAAACACCTAGGACAGGAAGGATAAGGTGGGGGGACAGCCCGCCCTGTGGGTGACGCCTATGTATTGTTGACATAAGACAGCTGGGCAGTATCTTGCCACACCCCTTTTCAATTGCAATAAGTACTTTGAGTATTCTGTGTTTCCTCAGAGATTCCTCAGAGGTTTATTCTGTAAGCTTTTGACGTGTCTCTCTATTTGCAAATAAACTGTTAATTGTGCCAAGAGAATTTTGTCTCGGTACTTACTCCTAAAAGAATTCATATCGATGGAATTACCATCACAAATCCGATTACAATATTTTAGTTGGTAACGTTTACTGTAACCATTTTACGTAACCGTTTTTTTGTAATCCGTTACTCCCCAACTCTTCATCTAAAAACAATTGTATATCCATCTATACAATATTTTTTTAATAGCTCATTATCCATATGAGATGGAGATCTACAAACAAGTGTGGTGTGTTCCTGTACCTATCGTCTCAAAGGTACACCTATATTTCCAAGACAATACTCTGCATTGTATATTAAAAATATATGTATAAATACAACTCTATTACCAAACATAGATTAACTTTTTTTAATAACCTCCTATCAAGAAGACATGTACCTCTGAAACCACATTTATTTTGGTCACTGACCTTCCTTCTCCAGAGTGCAGTCCGTGGAATTGCCATTTTCAGTGTCGGTAATTTTAGCAGCTTTTGTCCTCCTCTACCGCTATTTTTAATAGCTCACTATCCATATGAGCTACAAATATACAAAAACATTTTGTGTGTTCCTTTACCTTTCCTCTAAAAGGTACACCTCATATTTTGTCCAAAACAATACTCTGTATATATAATTTACTAACTACAATTTTGTTATTACAACTCTATTGCCAAATTCACATTCCCTTTTTTCAATAGCTTCCTATCCAGATGACATGTACCTCTAAAATCACTTGCATTTTGGTCATTGACATTCCTTGTCTAGAGTACACCCCTTAGATTTGCCATTTTCAATTTCAGTGATTTTATCAGAATTTATCCTTCTACACAATCATTTTTTAATAGCTCACTATCCATATGAGCTAGAGATCTACAAACAAGTGTGGTGTATTCCTTTGCCTCACAAAAAGGTACACCTCTTATTTTTCCAAATGGAGGAGGCATATATCCTTACAGGGTTGCACAGATCTCCACGTGCTAGCCAGCAGTACCCAGACTGCTGTTTGGAACTGGGATGAAATCCTCACACCCATTGTCAGACCTTACGATGGTGCAGTGGGCCCTGGGTTCCTCCTGGTGCAGGACAAAGCCCGGCCTCATGTGGCCTGAGTGTGTAGGCAGTTCCTGGAAGACAAAGGCATTGATGCCATTGACTGGCCCTCAGGTTCCCCAGACCTGAATCCAATTAAGAACCTCTAGGACGTTATGTATCGGTGCATCCAACACAGCCAAGTACAGTCCAGGAGCTCACTGATGCCCAGATCCATGTCTGGCAGGAGATCCCTGACGATGCCACAAACTGTCCAGGAGCTCAATGCTACCCTGATCCAGGTCTGGCAGGAGATCCCCCAGGACACCATCCACTGTCTCATCAGGAGCATTCCCAGGCATTGTGCACACACTACTGAGTCACATTCTGAGTTGCAAACAGCCTGTTAAAGTTAAAGTTGGAACAGCCTGTGATTTCAGTTGTTTACTTTGATTTTGGTGTGAGTTTGAATCCAGCCCTCAATCGGTTGGTGATTTTGACCATTTGAACACAGCCACTTCCCCAGTGATAAGAGGGTGTGCACACTTATGCAACCAGGTTATTGTAAGGTTTTTATTTTTCATTTTTCCCCCTCAAAGATTTCAGTTTGTTTTTCAATTGAATTGTTCACGTTATAGGTCATATTAAAGGTGGAAAAAGTTCTGACATGATTTATCTTTGTCTCATTCTTTTACATCACAAAAACCTGGCATTTTAACAGGGGTGCATAGATTTTTTATATCCACTGTAGCTGTTTTTTTTCATGCCTACATGAGTTTATTCTAAGACACTCAGAATTCATTCACATTGCACTAGTAAAATATGAATCACAAGTGTGAGATTACATTTGGTATTAAAAATAATAAAAATAGTATTGAGAGTTTAACAAAATCTTCCACAAACTGCTTGGGCAGCTGTAAGCTAAATCGATGTGAATGGTTACTTATTATTTTAAATATGCAGGTATTCCAGTGTTTGTTTTTATGGCCTCTTCTACACTGACCATTTCTTTGGAGACTTAAAGGCTCATCTCTGACAAACTGTTTTAGGCGGCAGGATGACCTAGTGTTTAACGCATCTGACCAGTAACCAAAGGGTTGCTAGATTGAATTACCATGATGGCAAGGCAAAAAATCTTCAGTTCTGTCCCTGAGCATAACAGTTAAATTCTAATTGCTCACTGTCATTGCTGAAAATGAAAATGTGTACTCAGCCTGGCCTACTAGGTTAAGTCTTTTAAATCATAAAAATTCTACCGTAATTTCCCGTTTATAAACCGCAGCTTATCCACAAATTTTTAAAACATTTTCAACCACAGCGGTTAATGCATGGGTGCGGCTAATACAAGAGTTTACATTTTTAAATCCACAGGCAAACTTTTTCACAGATGATTGATTGACGATGTAGAGGTCTCAGAAACTCATGTAGCAAATATGATATAATTGGCGTTACAGGGTTTTCAAAAACATTTTATGATTCAAATAATTAACTTGGTAGTGCCCTGTGACAGATGTTAAATATTAATGTACAATGTATGTATGTGTCATAATTCTCCAGGCAAATGCGCTTTATATAGAGTTAGGTCTGGAAATAATTGGGCACTGACACAATTTTTGTTATTTTTTCTGTTTACCAAAATACATTCAAGTTACATTTAAATAATGAATATGGACTTAAAGTACAACCTCTCAGCTTTGATTTGAGGTTAGCCCCCTCTTTTTCAAGGGACCGAAAGTAATTGGACAATTGACTCAAAAGCTGTTCCATGGACAGGTGTTGGCTATTCCTTCATTATTTCTTCATCAATGAAGCAGGTAAAAGGTCTAGTTGATTTCAGGTGTGGCATTCGCATTTGGAGGCTGTTGCTGTGAACCCACAACATGCGGTCAAAGGAGCTCTCAATGCAAGTGAAACAAAAATTCCAACAGAGATATTGCAGGAACATTAGGAGTGGCAAAATCAACAGTTTGGTACATTCTGAGAAAAAACAAACGCACTGGTGTGCTCTGCAACACAAAAAGGCCTGGTCAACCACGGATGACAACAGTGGTGGATGATCCTTTCGATGGTAAAGAAAAACCCCTTCACAACATCTAGCCAAGTGAAGAACACTTCAGGGGGTAAGCATATCATTATCCAAGTCTACCGTAAAGAGAAGACATTTCATGAGAGCAAATACAGAGGGTTCACCACAAGGGGCAAACCATTCATAAGCCTCATCCATAGAAAGGCCAGAAACGTCTTTGCCAAAAAACATCTAAAAAAAGCCAGCCCAGTTCTGGAACAGCATTCTTTGGACAGATAAAACTAAGATCAACCTGTACCAGAATGATGGGGAGAAAAAAGTATGGAGAGGGCTTGGAACGGCTCATGATCTGAAGCATACCACATCAACTGTATAACATGATGGAAGGTCACTAATGTTTATTGATGATGTGACAGAAGACAAAAGCAGCCGGATGAATTATCGCACAATAGGGGTGTGCGATACCACACATTGATCCGATACCAAGTAATACAGGGCCAGAATCACCAATATCGATACCAATACCAATACTTTTAATTATTAACAGTGACTTATGGCCTTTCATGTAGTGGAGAGATTCTTGTAATATCCAGAGCTCTTGGGGAATCATCTAGGTAAAATAACAAAATAATTATGTCTATAGCCTATGACAGACTACATATTTCCATATTTCAAGTTTGAGGTATATTGTTTTTAATTCCATTAAAATAAGTAATTTAGATATGTTTCAATGGGCTGAATATTCTATTTGAATGTCTGAAAATGGTCTATATTTCACACGATACTCCTCTTTCATTTAGCCATGGCGTTCATGCATGCAATAAATATAGGCCCATGAGGTGGATTGGTGGTTGGCGCTGGTAGTCAGGGTGCGCGCTGCAGTGCGCTTTGCATGCGCAATCCATATGTTCGTTATTTGAGTGCACCGTCACAAGCAACAGCAGTGGAGCTGGAGAAGCACTTAAGATGTGTTCACAACAATGGAATGTTGTTTGCACAGAGTGACAGTTCTTCTCTTTGATGAAATGGGTAACACTTAGAAGAGGAAAACTGAAACTGGTATTGATCCTATTGACGCCAGAATCAATCTTAATAAACGAGACGTAGTACCTGTAGTCTCGATATTTTGGGATCGATCCGCCCACCCCTAGCATAGGGATATATTGTCTGCACAGCCAAATTCAGTGAAGTTGATTGGATGGCCCTTCACTTTACAGATGGGCAATGACCCAAAACATAGTGCGAAAGCAACCCAGGAGTTTTTTAAGGCAAAGAAGTGGAACATTCTACAATGGCCGAGTCAATCACCTGATCTCAACCCGATTGAGCAGTTGCTGAAGACAAAACTTTGGTGAAGACAAAAAGGCAGAAAGACTCACGAACAAACAACAACTGAAGACAGCTGCTGTAAAGGCCTGGCAAAGCATAAAAAAAGCGGGTAACCCAGCGTTTGGTGATGTCCATGCGTTTCCAGACTTCAAGCGGTCATTGCTGGCAAAGGATTCTTGACAAAGTATTAAAAATTAACATTTTATTTATGATTGTGTCAATTTGTCAAATTACATTTGAGCCCCTAAAATAAGGGGACTGTGAATGAAAGTGGTTGCAATACCTAAACGTTTCATACAATACTTTTGTTCAACCCCTTGAGTTGAAGCTGAAAGTCTGCATTCAATTACATCTCAATTGTTTCATTTCAAATCCATTGGGGTGGCGTACAGAGCCAAAATTATGAAAATTGTGTCAGTGTCCAAATATTTCCGGACGTTCCTGTATGGGTGCGGTTATTACTTGGGTTTGTATACACACAAAGCTATAAAATGAATGGTGTGTTTACACACAGTGCGGGTTATAAATGGGGAATTATGCTGCAGTGGTATAAGTGCCCCATACGCATAGACACATAGACCACTCATTCTTAGTTTCAATGGGCACAATGCCTCTGCTTCCTAGTACTAATTGTCTCATCACTTCATCCCTGGGAGTACAAGGGATAATGGGAAACAAGGAATAATTAGGTTTACAGAGCAATCACAGAAGGGTCAACCAGCACACAACTCCTAAATGGCAGCCTATATTCAAACATTGCAAATTTGGCCAGAGCGCTATGTAGGGAATAGGTTGCCGTTTGGGATGCAAGCAGTAACAGGTAGAGAGAAGGGAACAGTCAGCTCAGGACACGAAGAGACGGTGGTGACACCTCTCAGAAGATGAGGATATACATATCATTGCCTGGACAGAGCTTCTTTGAGTATGAACAATCAAGACAGAGAGAGAGATAGAGAGAAGAACATGGAGGCAGGATAGAGGGATGGGAATAAAGGTACCTGGTATGTCATCGCAAGAAAAAGGGAGAATATGGATTGACATAGTACAGTCTATGTATGTATGCGTGTGTTTGTTGGGGGTGGGGGATTTTCAGTCAGCGTCTGTAACATGAGGATTTCATGTTTTCCAAAAGGTGGCAGCAGAGCGCTCTTCTGCTCTGTTTTGATGATGTAGCTATGGTATTAGTATTCACCCCTTAAAGTGGGCATGAAAGTCCCTCATACACACAGCATTGGGGACAGCCTCAACATAGAGCAAAAAAAAGGCACAAACCTCGGCAGGTAAATCTACTGTCTCAAAACCTTGTCATCTACTCTTCTGTCTAAAGTGTTTTCTGTTGCCAGAGGTGTAAGCTTGTGTTGTCAGACAGAGAGCAAGACAGAGAGAGTAAGAGAGACATAATGGCTGGAAAGTGTTCTTCACCAATTAATCCTTTATCAAACGTCAGAGAATTATACTGACACAATGTGCCAAGGTTCAACTGTTGCTTCTTGTGTCTTGTCTTTGATGCTTGTGGGGGAATTTCAGGGCAGTGAAGCTTTTTTCCCTTTTTTATGAAACAGTGAATTGACAGGCATGGACAGGAATACAATTATATAAAACACAAGGAGATGAGTAATGTCGGTTTACTCCAGAAAGAAAACAGATGACTGCATTAAAGGATTATAGCGTGTATACATCTATCTTCCATGCATTCATAAATATTTCTGGAAAAAATGAAACACTAGAGGGAGCATAGGCTTTTTCCTCCATTTTCTCCTCTTTGGGTAAGTCCAGTTTCTGGTTATGGATGTATAAACTTCACAACGGGATATATGTAGATTTGAACATTTACTCCAAAGCACATTCTCCAAAGTAATTCTGATTCTTATTACACTTCTCGCTCAACCTAGAAGTTTTCCCTAGTTCAAACAGGCTGAGGGGAATGCAATCCCCAGCCAATAACTACAATTAAACCTGCATGTCCCTGACCAACCAAAAGGAGTCACTACAGCACAACGTGACAAGGCACACCCAGGTCCATGCAAAACTTTTTGTTGTTGTTGACCAAACTTCCTCATGTAGTTTGATAACAGTAAACAGTTTGTGTTTTTCTGTAATAAATCCTTGGCCAAGTCAGGTTGCCATATGATGCCCACTGCTCTTTGGCATTACTACATCATACATATTTTTAGACTTAGCCTCTAGTTGCGATTTTGAATAAATACCTGGCATTGTGTGAGCCACAGGAGTGCAAGGTATCCAAACAGTCAGTTAATGCCATTGTCAGATTACTTTACATAACTTGAAAATAGTGATTCAAAATTTAATTACTTTTTAGTAGCTGCATATTCCATTTAGCGCTTGTACAAGTTTTACCATCTTAATGTAAAATGTGATAAACTGAAGCAATCATCTGGTTATTTTGGTCCACAAACATTGCTGGTGAACTCTGGCCCCTGGATTAAATTCACAATCTAATTTAGCCAGATGTGTTGTATTTATATGTAAATGTTTTCAGTTATCACGAACAATAAACTGAGACGAAAGTTCATTGGCTGTCTTTCTGTGTGTCCTGTCACGCCAGTCTACCGAAAACTAATGACGTTTCCTGCACTTTTCTGACCTGCATAACTTGTATATAAATCTATGTTGTTGTGTTCGAGTTGCAAGTAATGGATTTTTCTGGGCCATATCTGTTTTAATATACTAATTTGAATACAGAAATAAATAGTGTGTGAATAAATAAATACCTGTTTTCTGCCAAAAAAAGAAAACTTCAACAATAAAATGAATCTGTTTTCATTACAAGCAGTAATGACTTTACTGAAATGAATACTTCCATCTAACTTTTTTTGTCCTTACATGCACTGCGATGGTCGGTGACAATCAACAATAACTTTGTCCATATAGTGTCAAATAGCATTATATATGTCTCCTGCAAATCATGGTCACTTACAGTATTTAACTGAATGGGGGCATGGGAAGTCATAATGCTGTCATATAAAAGAGGTAAACATAATTTCTAGTTGAACAGATATCCATTAACCATCTGATAACTTTGTAACTGTTTTAACTGACATAATTCCCTTGAACTGTATAAAAACTTTTAAAGAAATTACACAAACTTTTGTGCCCTGCTGGTTTGCCAGCTCATAGTTTAGAGCAAAAAAACATAGAGCAAAGCAATCCAATGATGAATAAAAGGTTTACTTGAAGCACAAACAAAACAAATGGGCCTACTTTAGTGAAGAAATCTCTGCAAATGGACGTCTCGCTTTTGAGTTAATGTGTTTCAAGTACAATGTTTCATGTTTCCATACATCAATGGTTTCACAAATTTAAGGCAGGCATTTTCTGTCCGTGATGAAAAGAACCAGTGTTTATACCCCATCTCAACATATATCTCCACACACAAAAACAGACTATTTTCATCATTTGCGTTTGATTGTTGAAAGCCTAATGGATTTCCAGCTGTTACACCATTTTCTCAGCACAATAACGCTGAGTTGAGACACATAAGATGTTAAAGTGGAGTTAAAAAAACAACTGTCAGATAGAAGAATGCAAAAAAATCCAAAAGTGAAAACTACCAGACACATAAAGTACATAAATAAGGAAAATAGCTCATTATTTTCTTCTAGCACACTTTGGGACCTTAATTTAAGACGAATGAAAATATTGTTGTACACAAATCATGACAGGGTGGAGGAATAATGACAGCAAATTGAAATTTGTGGAATAGCTCAGGATTGGATTCAATCAAAGCTGCACTGGGGAATACTAGTAAGGTTTTTTTTCTGTAAATTTGAACATTCTAAATGTCTTCATGAAATATTGATTAATATGTGATTTGGTCTAGGATCGTTAAACTAGAAAAATAGTAGAGACTTAAATTTTATCTGAATGTAATTTTGAAGTTCGTCTTTATCCATGTTCTTTTTCACAATCCTAGTCACAATTTGCGGTCCAACTACACTATAATACACTCCAGAAACAGAAATAGGTTAGTGATTCATAACCCCACACACTCACAACCTCAAGCCTCAATGTCTCTTTTTGTAGCGCTGTTGTACCTGCACTGTGCAGTAGCCATCAGTACTCTACCAATAACAACACCACCTATTTTTTCAATGTTTTCAATGATGTTGCTCAGATATTATTTGTACTGTGGATTTACACTGGTTTTTCGGCACTCAAATGCTACGCTTTTGCCACTCAACACCCTATTCCAGTTTATTTATTTTTCTATGTGCTGACTTTATGGTTTGATTTGTGCATGTTTTTCTTTTCTTTATGCACTGAATAACTTACCATTCCAGTTTCTAATTTATCCATCTTCCTGTGTAAACATTTTCAGGGTGAGACCTTGGATTTTGTGTTCAAAAAAGCAGCAAGCCATCATCGTCACTGCATACAGAGGTAACTGCATTTCCTCCTTTGTGATGATGGTTTTACTGATGGGGTCAGCAAAAGGCTGCCCTCCCATCAACCTTTCCTGGAACATGGTTTCCCTTATGCACACCCATCTCTGCACTCCTCCCCAAATGGACACGTACTTGTGTAATGGGATGGATTTGATGAATTTCTGATTAATTTTCTGCCCCCACTCAGTGACCATACTAACGTTCAGAAGAAGGGTAATCGATCCAACAGCCCTCTAGCAACACCTTCCTCCCATTACACATCAACCTCATTACCCCGGGAAACAGAGTGGAAGTGGCCATCTTCCATTATGGTGTCAAAGCCAATGGACTAAACCATTATGAAAGGGAGGGGGCGCTCTCAAGGTTAGTTTCATTGTGATCAAACACCTATTCTCTCAGAGTGGCAAAAATAGCAGCACACAGACCTTCAATTAAAACACAAAGCACTACAGTTTAAAACATACACTTATACAGTGAAGAATGCAAGAGATTCTTTGGGAAAGTGTGGATTATTGTCCATCATAGCTTTGGCCACAGCTTCAAACTCATTCAGAAACAAGCTCATGCAATTTCATGCCGTTTTGCTGTTTGTCGCAAGTGGAAGGAGAAATGCTTTTTTACGTACTCTAACAGACAAAATACAGTGTGTGTACACAGGTAAAATGGGAGCCGCGTCAGTAATGCCTTATGAATTACAATGCACCACTGACTTAGTCTCTTAAGTTGTTAGGAATGCCAAACCAGAAAAGGAACCTGGCAAGCCTAGTTCAGCCAGCCTGTAATTAGAAGGGATAAATGTTGTTGTCCCTGGCAGGTTTCAATCCACAGTTTTTTATGTGGCAGACTGTGTCTTTCACCATTACGCTATTTAAACAGCGGGAATGCGGCTTTTACCTCAGCCATTACATTTTTGCTGAAATAACGTGTACAACACGGACCTCCATGTGCTAGCCAATGGTCTCCTGCTGCTGTTAGGTAGCGGGATGAAATCCTCGGACCCATCGTCAAACCTCACGCTGGTGTAGTGGACATCATCTTGGTGCAGGACAATGCCCGGCCTCATGTGGCCAGAGTGTGTAGGCAGTTCCTGGATAAAGAAGGCATTGATTGCATTGACTGGCTCTCATGTGCCCCAGACCTGAATCCAATTGTGAACCTCTTGGATGGTATGTATCGGTGCATCTGACATCGCCAAGTAGCACCACTGTCCAGAAGCTCACTGATGCCCTGATCCAGGACTGGGAGGAGATCCCCCAGGACACCTTCCACTGTCTCATCAGGAGTATGCCCAGACGTTGTCAGGAGTGCATACAGGAACCTGGGGGCCATACACACTCTTGAGTCACATTATGAGTTGCTGTGATGAAATTCACGCAAATTGGAGCAGCCTGTGATTTCAAATGTTTTCTTTCATTTTCGGCGTGAGTTTGAATGCAGCCCTCTGTAAGACCAGCACAACATGAGAAAATTACAGATCTTTCTGTTATGTATTCAACAAGATTTAAAAAGTGTTCTTTAAAACATTTGTACACACTGGTGTCATCATAATGGGATGTGTAAAATATGATTTTAGTAAAATTTGAGCAGACAATGGTAAATTATAAAAAATGTAATGCTCACAGTTTTTTTTGTTATTGTCAGTGACAAGTCCAGTAATTGTATACTAAACAACATTTTTTTACTGAACTTCTCTATACAGGGCAAAATCTCCTCTAAGAGGGAAGATTTTGGGACTCTCCCTCTATACAAAGCTGGATAGAGGCTGTGTGGTTACACAGAATTTCAAATGGCGTACATGGACAGCACACCGGACCAGCAAAGCAACCTTTTGGATATACAGATGAACTCCGAATTGCTTACAATTTAAAATATATATATATATACATATATTTAAAAATAGCAGGTTCAGATAGCAGTGGTGGTACAGTAGTTGTTTGTAATAGTATTTGATTCTGTTTTTATTTGTTTTAATAAAATGTTTATAATTGACAGATATTTTTTAAATGTCATTTTATCTCTGTCCAAATCGTGCAGATATCTAGATTTCATTTTGATCAATTTCCATCTTAGGTTTATTTTATTTTGAACATACCCTCTCATTTTAAATTTTCATTAATTAATTAGTTTGGGGTGTTACATGTTTTAACTATTGTGAATCAGACTCTGCTTTATTTGACTACGCAAAAACGTACTTGCTTAGTAGGTGTAACTACTGTGTATCTATGTGGGAACAGACACACTTCAAATTACAGCCCTCTTTCCTTATAACTACATTGTATCTACGTGGGAACAGACACTGCTTCAAATTACAGCCCTCTTTCCTTGTAACTACATTGTACCTACGTGGGAACAGACACCGCTTCAAATTACAGCCCTCTTTCCTTGTAACTACAGTGTATTTACGTGGGAACAGACACCGCTTCAAATTACAGCACTCTTTCCTTGTAACTACACTGTAACTATGTGGGGGCACCGCTTGAAATTACAGCCCTCTTTCCTTGTAACTACATTGTAACTACGTGGGAACAGACACCGCTTCAAATTACAGCCCTCTTTCCTTGTAACTACACTGTAACTATGTGGGGGCACCGCTTGAAATTACAGCCCTCTTTCCTTGTAACTACATTGTAACTATGTGGGAACCGACACCGCTTCAAATTACAGCCCTCTTTCTTTGTAACTACACTGTAACTATGTGGGAACAGACACTGCTTCAAATTAAAGCCCTTTTTCCTTGTAACTACAATGTAACTACGTGGGAAGAGACACCGCTTCAAATTACAGCCCTTTTTCCTTGTATCCACAGTGTATTTACGTGGGAACAGTCAACGCTTCAAATTACAGCCCTCTTTCCTTGTAACTACAGTGTATTTACGTGGGAAAAGACACTGCTTCAAATTACAGCCCTCTTTCCTTGTAACTACACTGTAACTATGTGGGAAGAGACACTGCTTCAAATTACAGCCCTCCTTTCTTGTAACTACAGTGTATTTACGTGGGAACAGATGCTGCTTCAAATTACAGCCCTCTTTCCATGTAACTAAACTATAACTATGTGGGAACAAACACCGCTTCAAATTACAGCCCTCTTTCCTTGTAACTACACTGTAACTATGTGGGAATAGACACCGCTTCAAATTGCAGTTCTCTTTCCTTGTAACTACACTTTAACTATGTGGGAACAGACACCGCTTCAAATTGCAGCTCTCTTTCCTTGAAACTACACTGTAACTATGTGGGAATAGACACCGCTTCAAATTACAGCCCTCTTTTCTTGTAACTACCGTATAAGAACTAGTTAAAGATGATGGACTCACTAGGAACTTACAGGGTAAGTAAGGATGAAGTTCACAAGGTATAAGAAAGAATAAGCTACAACAGGATGATGGCGTGAAGGTATGTTATGGAGTATTAACTGAAAACAAATTATTATTTACCACATTTATTTTCTTTTCATCAGGTGTTATTACGAAATAGACTAGTTTTAATGTGTATTTCCACCATAAGCTAATGGATCTTATTTGTATCCACATTTGGAAACAACACAACATTTAGGAGATTTGCATAGTGAGCCAGGCACCTTTGGTTATCCACATTAAAGTATGCCTTCTAATGTTAGAGTTTAATTGGCCTCAACAACAGTAAAATCTGACAAACTCTTATTTGTTAAGCTGATCCGTTTCATTTGTCAGCTTCTCGCTTTCAACGCGACTAAATAATAGCCTACATTGGAGCGCTTTCGGTCCGGCATATTGGAGAAAAAAACGTTCATGTTGGCGCCTATTATGAGGAGAAGCATTGGGGGCTGTAGGACACCCAACAGATAAGTGCTTTCTGTGGCTTGATTCGTAATACGCATCTATAATCAATTCCTACATATGTGATTGATGTCAACGCGGCTTTTGGTTTGGCAAGAACCCATTGCCCAAAGCGTGTGTTGGCGGTGAAAAGTTGCGCAAAGTGGAGAAATGCGCATCATCTTTCTTTTCACTTAAATCCTTAATTCTGCGAGCGAACTTGCAATAAAATAATTAGTAAATTCACATTTAAATGGTAAATTCATAAGCACGAATAAGAATGACAATTATACACTTTCAAAATAGCTTTTTTATCACCTGTCTGTTTACTAAGTAGTTTTGGAGTAGTATCGTTCTTCGTTCATATAAGTACACGTAACACCTACATTGTTCCTACATAACTACCCATTCTTACCACATACTTACATTCTTGTTACTACGTAGTTACGTGGGAACTACCCTGTAAGTAACGGGCTGTAATTTGAAGGGTTACCAAAATTACTTTTGTAGTTGTATAAAAAATGTTCATACTTGTAACCAACTTGATATTTGGAATCATGCTACTCATTAATAACACTTGCCAACGTAAAACATGGATGCTCAGAGTTTTGTCACTAAAATCTTGCTAGAACTGTGACAAAATTATTTTTATTTGTAAATCACAGTCTGCGGTAATATGTTTCATAGCGTTTGCAAGCGAATATACCCATGAGGACTCTGATTGTCAGGCCATAGCTTTTTCTGACCAATGAACTGAATGCATCGTGAACGTAATACATTTTCAGCTCATAACCAGTCTGAGTAGATTCTGGAACACACAGTGCCAGAGTTTCAACCGTTTTCAACTCATAGTGATGCAGAGAAAGAAAAACATGGCTAAGCACGTTCGGCTTCTCGTAATTCAGTTTTTGATGGGATAACAAACATTTTAGATGATTTTTCCACCTAGCTAGATCAATGCACAAAGTTTTACTGGAGTCTTCAGTCGTGGCCAAACGTTTTGAGAATGACACAAATATTAATTTTCACAAAGTCTGCTGCTTCAGTGTCTTCAGATATTTTTGTCAGGTATTAATATGGTATAATTATACTGAAGTATAATTACAAGCAGGCTTGGAATTTCGTCATTTTAGGGGCAAGGCCATTTGGCCTTCGGTGTCACAAAAATGTTTAGGGCACAAGGCCACATGCCAGGGCACAAAGGCCATTGAGTGAAATAGGAGGATTTGGAGCTTACAAATAAACAAATTGAACTGCTGATAAGAAAAAAAAACATGCATTATTCACTTTTATAATATCATTATTTGAATAATAACTTATTATAACTGATATGGTTTTTCCATATAAAAAGTTCAATTATCATGTTTTAAACCTTTGAAATTACATCTATTCCATGCTCAAAATTTTTATCAATTCTGGAATTCATTTCAATTCAGGTTTAGTTGAGAGCATTCACAAGTTCACATATTCATATGTCGACACCAAACAGCTAACTGTATTGACAGTTAAGTAACGTTAAGGTTAACTACTGTAGCAAGAAGGCTAACATTACCTCAGTTACCTAAAAGTAAACCGCAAAGTATCCTTTAACATCACAATCACCTGCGCAAATATGTACAACCTAAATAAACAAATGTAGTGACTAATTTGTGCGCGGCGCAAGTAAATTTTTTATTTTTCACCACTAACGCTGCCATGTCTAATGATATCAAACCTAACGTTACTTCTCAGAGCTCTCAAAAAGCGTTCAGGTATATTCCTACTCGGAGTCCAGAACTTTCCCACTTCCCATTTGCTAATGAACGCACCTTCCAAAACAGAGTTTTGATTCAGTCAAGCACTAAATAATCTAAACAGATCTATCAATCGATAACTTGCTAGCTTGCTTACCTGCATTTAGTCTGTTCTTGTGGTTGTTCTCAGTTGCGAACTACAAACAAACTTACAAACAAACAAACCGACTACTGACCGCAAGATTTTTACAGTAGCAAGAGCAAAAAGCCATGGTGGCCGTGGGGCGTACAATGATTTTCGGGGCATCATGGCCAGAGTGAAGGGCTGTGGTGAAATTTCTACGCTGATTATAAGCATTTCATAAGTGGCAAAGGCTTTTATTAACAATTACATTAAGTTAATGCAAAGAGTCAATATTTGCAGTGTTGAACCTTCTTTTTCAAGACCTCTGCAATCTGCCCTGACATGCTGTCAATTAACTTCTGGGCCACATCCTGACTGATGGCAGCCCATTCTTGCATAATCAATGCTTGGAGTTTGTCAGAATATGTGGGTTTTTGTTTGTCCACCTGCCTCTTGAAGATAGACCACAAGTTCTCAATGGGATTAAGGTCTGGGGAGTTTCCTGGCCATGGACCCAAAATTTCGGTGTTTTGTTCCCCGAGCCACTTAGTTATCACTTTTGCCTTATGGCAAGGTGCTCCATCATTCTGGAAAAGACATTGTTCGTCACCAAATTGTTCTTGGATGGTTGGGAGAAGTTGCTCTTGGAGGATGTGTTGGTACCATTCTTTATTCATGGCTGTGTTCTTAGGTAAAATTGTGAGTGAGCCCACTCCCTTGGCTGAGATGCAACCCCACACATGAATGGTCTCAGGATGCTTTACTGTTGGCATGACACAGGACTGATGGTAGCGCTCACCTTGTCTTCTCCGGACAAGCTTTTTTCCGGATGCCCCAAACAATCGGAAAGGGGATTCATCAGAGAAAATGACTTAACCCCAGTCCTCAGCAGTCCAATCCCTGTACCTTTTGCAGAATATCAGTCTGTCCCTGATGTTTTTCCTGGAGAGAAGTGGCTTCATTGCTGCCCTTCTTGACACCAGGCCATCCTCCAAAAGTCTTTGCCTCACTGTGCGTGCAGATGCACACACACCTGCCTGCTGCCATTCCCGAGCAAGCTCTGCACTGGTGGTGCCCTGATCCCGCAGCTGAATCAACTTGAGGAGACGGTCCTGGCGCTTGCTGGACTTTCTTGGGTGCCCTGAAGCCTTTTTCACAACAATTGAACCTCTCCCCTTGAAGTTCTTGATGATCCGATAAATGGCTGATTTAGGTGCAGTCTTACTAGCAACAATATCCTTGTTTGTGAAGCCCTTTTGTGCAAAGCAATGATGACGGCACGTGTTTCCTTGCAGGTAGCCATGGTTAACAGAGGAATAACAATGATTCCAAGCACCACCCTCCTTTTAAAGCTTCCAGTCTGTTATTCTAACTCAATCAGCATGACAGAGTGATCTCCAGCCTTGTCCTCATACTCTCACCTGTGTTAATGACAGAATCACTGACATGATGTCAGCTGGTCCTGTTGTGGCAGGGCTGGAATGCAGTGGAAATGTTTTTTGGGGATTGAGTTCATTTCCATGGCAAAGAGGGACTTTGCAATTAATTGCAATTCACCTGATCACTCTTCATAACATTCTGGAGTATATGCAAATTGCTATCATTGAAACTAAGGCAGCAGACTTTGTGAACATTAATATTGGTGTCATACTCAAAACTTTTGGCCATGACTGTACTAGCTAAATTACTAAAATGTAAATCTAGCAACTAGCAAGGAATTTACAAGGCTACTTAACGTTTTGCCTTTGACATGGATATATATTTACCATGAGAATAATAGAAATTCACTTTGCATTATTCATATTTTGTATTAGAGTAGTTTGGCCGTATACATACCAGATGAATATGGTTCACATTATAACATGTAGTTTTTGTTTATCTGTTAAAGTGTTTGCATTTTTTCTACACATTTGTTTTATCTGCTAGGGCTGTCATCACTGTTTGGGAAAATGTTCAGAGTTTTTATTTTATTTTTTATTTTATAGGAATTTCTGCTCCAAAGAACAGGGTACAGTTTCAGCATGAAAAATCATATGCAAAATGTCAATTCCTAGCTAATTACTATTTTTCCATCATAGTAATTTAGCATGTTATTATTCCTATAACATTTATATATTTTTTCAATCAAAGCAGTTTTTCATACTTTTCAAATGCATTGTCACGCTGAAGTAACTGGATAAAAGGTTTGTTATAGTATCAATAACTGAGGTAGGAGAAGCTGACCATGCTGAAACCTGTTTTTCCTCCTCTGCAATACATCACTATGAGTTAAAACACTTCTGTTCCAGAATCTACTCAGATTGGTTGAAACATGAAAACGTGACGGACTCACCATGCACTCTGTTCATAGGTCAGAAAAAGCTATGCCGTGCCGATCAGAGTCCTCATGTGTATATCCGCTTGTAAACGCTGTGAAACATACTACAGCAGACTATGATTTACAAACACAAATCATTTTGTCACAGTTCTAGCGAAATTTTAGTATCAAAACTCTGAGTGTCCGTATTTTAGGTTGGCAAGTGTTATTAATGAGTAGGAAGATTCCAAATATCCAAATATCTAGTTAGTTATACTATGCAAATTTTTTATACAACAACAAAAGTAATTCCAAGTTTGAAAAATCTTTTTTACAAGTGTTCAAAACCTTTTCCCAACTACAAAAGTAATTACAAATTTGCAAATTTTTTACAAATAAAAAACTTTTGTCGCTGTTTTACCTTCATATAAAAAGGGATATACACTGATAGCATATGGGCATGAGAAACTTAACACAACACGTATGTGCTAACTAACTCTGAACAAAGGACAATAGATTGGATGTGGTGCTGGGCCCGTTATTGATGAACCCCACACACCCTACCCACACACCCTGTCCATACCTCCTGATAGGAGTTTTCCATGTGACTGTCATAGACTCTATGAATAGACCCATATGAATAGACCCAGTGGTACTTCGTTATCTTGTGCTATATGAGTTACCGTATCACAAACAGTTGGTATCCACTATTGAGGGGCCCCACACAACCTGATAAGTGTGTGGAGCCAGGAACTCAAGAGGGGACACTACCAGGCCATGTAAAGTTAGGATATAGAATACACATATGTGATTGGAAGAAAGCCAGATATTGGAGGGGTTGTGCTGGAGGATAAAGGACTGTGTAATGGTTGGCTATGGTTGACCACTGACTGCCTCCTATGTGTCCTGGCATAAAAGACTGTGATAACTTTGTAATTTTTGGAGAACATGTAAGAACTATGGAAGATCAACATCTTGGACTCTAAATAAAAGGTTCTCCCCTGACTACCTGTTGCATTAATTTTGTTCATGGATCAAAAATGGACAGAATCTAACAGCATGGTGCCGTGACCCGGATTGATGGATTTTACACTCTGATGGTGTGTCAAACTCCATCTAAAAGAACAAGTCAGTTTAAAGAGCATGAGTATCCAGATTAACACATTTGGAACCAGAAGACATAGAAACATTTTAGGCTGTAGAACCCTGTGGTGAGGACACGTAAGATTTACGTTGACACAGAATGATGTGTTCTTAGTCTTAGTCCAGAGATTTCACGGGAGAAGCAACGCCTTTTTATAGGCCACTTCCTAGCAGTGAGTATCTAGATTAACACATCTGGAACAAGAAGCCTAGAATCTTTGGTTTTTTTAGGCAGTAGAACCCTGTGTTGAGGACACGTAAGATTTACTTTGACTCTGAAAGATATGTGCTTTAGTCCTTGAAACACCACAGGAGAAGCTAAGTCCTTTTAGGCCACTTTTACAGTGATGAAACCTTCCTCATGTTATCTGGAAGTCATTGATGGAAGAGTATGAAGGAACACGTGTATAATATTTGTACAATTAAAGTAAAAGAAAATAATAACATGGTACAAATGGGGACTGCAGCCTTGATGTCGTAATTCAGAAAAATGGAAAAATCATTGGCTGATGACATCAAAAAGAGTTTGAAAATAGATGACCGTCGCCAAGAGATAATTCAAAAATATGCCATTGTTCCAGAAGAAGATTTTTTGTATACAAAATACAAAAAATATTTTTTTTATACAAAAAACATGGGAAGAAATTCAAAGAATACCTGATGAATTACAAAAAACACGTTGGTCGTTGATTGTGTTATCAGAAATTCAAAAATGGAATGAGAAATTCCTCAAGGATTGTCTTGAAAGAACTGTGAAGGAGAAAGAAAAAGAATGTTTTCCGGCTAAACAAGATGGATTCAGAGGAAGTTGTATATGGACAGATGGAGAGTGTGGTACATACCAAGAGAAAAGACAAAGGAAAGTTAAGATGGCTAAGAGAGGACAGCAGTCGCAAGAAGAAGAACTGAAGGAAAAAGACAGGATGGATAAACAGTTCAAACATGAGACATTCTGCCCACATGCCGAGCAGAGGCAAGGAAAGATCTCCCATGTATGGAATCCAGGAATCAAAGATGGAGGATTTCCTGGCGATACCTGGAACAGACGTGAGCTTATATAATCATTGATTAAGAGTTCTAAATGTATTTCCAAAAATATATCATACCCAAACATTGAGTGGGGCTGGAACTTATCAAGGAAAACTGATCACTTCCCTTGATAATAACAAAGCTTATTTAATTGAATGTTACATGCAATTTGAAAGCACTCTGATGGTAAATGACATGTTTTAATAGTCATTCAAGAAATAGGCTGTTTTGTTTTGTCATGTGTGATGTCAGTAGGGCCCATAGGCCTTTACAAAGGGTTTCCACCAAGTTGGAATGCATGTGTGTTCTCTCTCTCTCTCTCTCTCTCTATGCCTCATCACTGGATGACTGGTGAGAGGGAAACAATACACAGAGGGTAATAATTTTTTAAGTTAAGTAAAACACATGGCTTTCCATGTCCACTGAATTTGATTCTAATATATGTTATAATTTGGTTTTAGTCAAAAGATTGGGATTATATTTTCATGTGAAATTATGGCAGGAAGGGTGAGAACAGCCAAAAGCGAGTTTATCCCCTCCAATAAAATTAAATATTTTATTTTAAATGCTGAATTGGCATTGGTTAACTAAGAACATTTTTTATTTGTTTGTTTTTTGTGTTTGTCTCGCAACTAACATGACATTTGTGTTTTAAAGAACGAGTTAAATACTAAAAAGTTGACTGACTAAAATAGTCCCACCCTGGGTTCAGAGAGCAGCACTGTTTTGTATATAGTAAGCTATTATGCTAGTATTGCATAATACGATTGGGACATACTACCGCATCAGGAAATTGTGTCTTGACATTAGATCATTTTGTCACGCATTAACATCACACCAAGTTTGAAAAGTTAGCTAGACACCAGTAATCATTTTGTTAAACAAATGTTTCTTATTATGTTTACTTCCACCACAAATAGCATCTATGAAGTGTATGGCTTTTATTTGCCAGTAATAGGCTTACTACTATCTACGTACTACTTGGAATAGTCATAAGAATTGAGCAATTGCTAGCGAGACTGAGAAGACGAACTTTACACTGCCAAAGCTATTTTATTTCATGGCACAACAACGTTCGTTTTTCTTTTATTTGTGAATGACATTGATACAATAACTGTCAATATAGGTGATGATAACTGAGTTTTTCGTCAGTTGAAAAGACGAGAGAATCGTTGAAACCCCTCCTCTTTTACTGCGCAAGGGGTTGTGGTCTATATTACCCCAAAAAACATGAATGGATGCGTACTCAAAAAATCCACCACAAATAGTCGCAATATAACTGTAAACAGTTTTATTTTAGGCTTGAAGCTTGTAGCCAGCAAAGTTTTTGTCTATCCTTATGTGGGACTGCCAGCAATACAATATTTAAAGGCTTAATAAAGAACATGTAATAGAACACAATTTACAGTATTTGCAGTAATTGTCTGAAAGTGGAGAGGGAAGCAATTGGTTCACAAGATTACTCCACTCTGTTCCATGTCACCATGTCGACTGGCACAAAACTGCTGCAGTGATCAGGGTGACGCCATAGATGGGCCTAACTAAACTCTTTTTTTTATGGGCTATAGACAAGCAAGAACAAGATGTGCTCCCTTAGTTAGATTGAACAGAGTTCTCTTCTAGCTAATTGACACAAGTGGCACCTGTTGTAAACTACTAGGGTTAACAGATGTTCAGACAACACCGTTTAGAAAAAAAATGTCATACTGTGCACCTAGAGATGCATTCAACTTGTCTGCAGATGTGGCTTAGGGTGGTCCAGCGGTTTAGTTTATGTAGCTACATCTTGTTAGCACAGGTTCACATCTGACCCATTGCCTATAAATTCTCACTCATTATGAAATTTTTATGGAACCTTGAAATTCAGCTCTCTTCCTCTCTTGGGTGCATTTGCACATTATCTAAACAAAACCAGTTTGAATTGCTTTTAACTATGCTTTTAACTATGCACAGCACATATATAGTAGACAGGTTTACAAGTGTATTTTGGGTAGTGTTTTCTATTGTGTAGGCTACCAAACACTCCATCCCCACTCTAGCCTGTGAATTAATGGCTAGAGGCCAGTGCTTCAGGTGACTCCAAAACAAACTCAGCCATAATGAAGAAGTGCCATAGGGTAAGTTTCGGTGGCAGGGAAATCACTCTAGTTTCATACACTGCAATCATGAGTGGAAAACCTTTCTAAGCGTATTGGTTATTCCTTCAAAATATCTGTGTGCTTATGTCAGTTGATGAATAATACTCTACTGCGGTAAAAAAATGTCAAATGAAGTTTTCACAGTACTTCATGTGAAATGCAGACAAGATCCTTAACATGCCAGTTCACCCAAAAACGGTATGTGTTTGTCTGTATGTGTTTATACTGTACACATGCTCATAGAATCCAATACAAATGTGTATTTGTGTGTTGAAGTGAATCTACAAGCAAGTGCAGTTTTCAATATGTAAGTATATGAAAATGCATATATCTACCTCAGGCATTTGAATGCAGGGTGTCGCCGCTCCTCATGTTTAAACATGTTATGCTCCGCAATATTCAATGGCGTTCAGTCTTAGCGATAGAGCCTTTGATAGTCTATGAATTGGGATGAAACTGTTTACTCTAATCCCTACTGCCACCAATTTGATGACAAAACCTTGACAGCAAACATACATGTCAAAATCATTTTCGGGATACTTTATGCATAAAATCCCATATTAAATACCAATGGAATTCATTTAGTTTCCATATATTTATGTTTTACAGCATGCTCATTACATTTTATATTTTTAATTCATTAACCAACAATTATAATTACAACCCCGTTTCCAATACTGTAAAATGGAAATACAAATGCAAAGATGTGCAAATAATTTACACCTTATATCCAATAGAAAATAGTACAAAGGCAAATGTTGAAACTGAAAATGTTTATTTTCATAAGATATGCCCACTTTGAGTTTGATGCCAGCAAGCTGGAACAGGGGCAGCAAAAGACAAGAAACATTGTGTAATACAAAAAAAGCACCTGGTGGAACATCTCACAACTAATTTGGTTAATTGGCAACAGGTCAGTAACATGATTGGATATAAAAAGAGCATTGCAGAGAGGAGTCTTTCAGAAGTAAAGATGGGGAGGGATTGAACACTGTGAAAGACTTCGAAAATAGTGCAACAATTTAAGAATGACATTTCACAACGTAAAATTGCAATAAATTTGGGGATCTCATAATCTACAGTACATAAAATCATTACAAGATTCAGAGAATCCTGATAGAATACGGGCATGAGGAACTTAACACGACTAACTCTGAACAAAGGACAATAGATATGATGTGATGCCCGTTACTGATGGGCCCCACACGTCCTATCCATACACCCTGTCCATACCTCCTGATAGGAGTTGTCCATATGACTGTCATAGGCTCTGTGAATAGGCTCATGGACCATGGGTTGGAACGTACCACACAAGGGTATTTTGTAGGATAAATCTTTCTTACTGGAGGATAATGGACTGTGTAATGGTTGGCTATGACCACTGACTGCCTCCTATGTGTCCTGGAATAAAAGACTGTGTTAACTTTATAATTATTGGAGAACATGTAAGAACAATGGAAGATCAACATCCTGGACTCAAGCAAATAAATAAAGATTCTCCCCTGACTACCGGTTGCATTAATTTTGTTCATGGATCGAAAGTGGACAGAATCTAACAATCCGGAGAAATCTCTGTACGCAAGGGACAAGGCCGAAAACCAATATTGCATGGCCATGATCTTCGGGCCCTCAGGCGGAACTGCATTAAAAACAGACACGATTCTGTAGTGGACATCACTGCATGGGCTCAGGTACACTTCCGAAAGCCATTGTCTGTGAACACAGTTTGTCACTGCATCCACAAATGCATGTTAAAACTCTACCATGCAAAGATGAAACCAAATATAAACAAGATCCAGAAATGCTGCAAGTTTCTCTGGGCCCTAGCTCATTTAAGATGGACTGAGGCGAAGTGGAAAATTGTCCTGTGGTCTGACAAATCAAAATTTGAAATTATTTTTGGGAATCATGGACGCCACATCCTCCGGGCTAAAATGTAAAGGGAACATCCAGCTTGTTATCAGCGCACAGTTCAAAAAGCCAACATCCGTGATGGCATAGGGGTGCATTAGTACACATGGCATCGGTGATTTGCACATCTGTGAAGGCACCATTAATGCTGAACAATATATATAGGTTTTGGAGCAACATATGCTGCCATCCAGAGAAAAAAATGTCAGGGAAGGCCTTGCTTATTCAGCAAGACAATGCCAAACAACATTCTGCACATATTACAACACCATGGCTCCATAGTAAAAGAGTCCAGGTGCTAAACCTGCCTGCCTACAGTCCAGACCTTTCACCCACTGAATACAAAGGCGACTCCGAACTGTTCAGCAGCTGAAATCCTATACCAAGCAATCAGTTTCAAAACTGTCTCCCCAGTTCCCAAATGCTTACAGAGTGTTGATAAAAGAAGAGGAGATGCAACACAGTAATAAACATGCCCCTGTCCCAACTTTTTTGAAACGTGTCGCTGGCAACAAACTCAAAACTGTAATATATTTTTAACAATAACATTTCTCAGGTTCAACATTTAATATCATTGCATTCTGTTTTTATTTGCATTTTACGCAGCGTCCCAACCTTTTTGGAAACAGGGTTGTAATTGACATATTAATTAAGGCCTGACTGAGGCGTAGTGATATTCAGAATCATCCAAATGCTCACTAGACAGGCCATGTGGTGGAACTAGATTTTGACCCTTTTAAGATTAATTCCAAATAATCAATTAAATAATGTTACCAATGAATTTAATATATATAGAGAGTATTACAATTACAGTACAAGTATCAAAGATAAAATTTCTCCGGAGATTGAAGATGCAGGCAGGAGTGAGGAAAATGCAAGAGCACTTTCCCAAACTCCACTCTGGTTTATATCCCTTAACCAAAGGTGTGGGGGTTGGTTTACTGACCTAAGGATAACAAAACTAGTCCTGAAGAATTATCAATTCAATTATCAATTAGGGACACATTTCAATCTGTTTCCTGGGGCTCTTCCTATGACACAGGGGTCTTATCTCAAGGATCAAGAAAGCTAGGCAATTAAAAGCAACACTTTTGTCCCTTTCACCACTTACAGGAACATCTCTTAACCATAAACATTCCAATTAATGCCTACTAGGATAGAAATTAAGTACATAGGTATACTTGTCTATAATAAATAATGAAGAATCATTGAATATGTAAATAAACATAGAGTTTACATTTTTCGGTTCCTTCACATATAATTGATTACACAAAATCCATAAAAGATACTGTTAGTTTACTGGTAAGTAATGTTTTATTGGTTGCATACATTTTATAAAAGATTCTGTCGTAAACGTATTGAAATGCTCAAACTACTTGTATACGTCTTGTAAAACAAATATATAAAAGAAACAATAACATATACAAGAATGAGAAGTCAACAGAAGTGCAAATAACAGATTTACAAATGTTGAGCATGGATGATTGAGTGTGAGACCAACTATATTCATGGTAAGTGTTAGTGAATGAGCAAGAGCGTGGGTTTTCTGCCACCCTCTGAAGAGCCATACAATCGCATGAAGTGCAGCTGCTTTACCTGGCATGATGCAGCCATATACACTACCATTCAAAAGTTTGGGGTTACTTAGAAATGTCCTTGTTTTTTAAAGAAAAGGAAATTTAATGTCCTTTAAAATAACATCAAATTGATCAGAAATACAGTGTAGACATTGTTAAAGTTGTAAATGACTATTGTAGCAGGAAATGGCTGATTTTCAATGGAAAATCTACAGATGTCACTCATCTAATTACCGCGTTTTAGATGACATTACAGCTCCTAACATAACAGGTTTAATTTAAAAGCAAAATGTTTCCAGTTGAGTCTTCATCACTGCTATAATTACAATGTGTTCTTATAAAGAAACACTAATAGCCTACACAGAAATAAATACTATTTGTTTCAACACTTGAATTATCTTAAGAAACCAGGCAAGCCTAGTTCAGACGGCCTGAAATAAAAATTGATCATTGTTGCCCTCCCAAGATTCGAACCTGGATCACCCACATGAAAGGTTGTGTCTTTAACCATCACGCCACCAAGGTATACATCTGCCCAATGTCGGTATAGCCTCTTGACATTATATAATTCTGTCACACATTAACATCACGTCAAGTTTGAATATTTCTTTAGACACTATTAACCATTGTGTTAAACTGAGTAACATTTCTTATTAAGTTTTCCTCCACCACAAGTAGCATCTATGAACTGTATGGCTTTTGCCACTGGCCGTTTTAACAGCTTAGTAACAATTTGTGAATGACACTGAAAATCCACCAGAAATAGTCACAATATAATAGTAAACAGTTTCATTTTAGGCTTATAACGTAGCTACTGAAGGTTATAGCCGGCAAAGTTTTTGTCTATCCTGAACAAATCCTCTTTTGCCACTGGCCGTTTTAACAGTTAATTAGCCATTTGTGAATGATATTGATACAGTATCTATCAATATAGGTGACGATAGTGATGGCCATTCAAGGCTTCATTATCGTTCTTCTAGCAGCAGCATGTTATGCTAGTAGTGCTAACTCAGATTTTCTTTTTCAAAATAAAAGCCATCATTGAAATATATAAGGTATTATAGTTAACAATCTAGTCTGTACATTTTATGTTTAAAGTCCATTCCAATGTTATTCTTGTCTGTTCTTTTTCACAGACTAGATTGTTAACTATATTGCCATATACATTTCAATGATGGCTTTTATTGTGATAAAGAAAATGTGAATGCTGCCAGCATAATATCCTGCTGATAAAATAACGCTAATGAAGCCTCGAACGGCCATCATTAGGTGACGATAACTGACTTTTTCGTCAAGTGAAAAGACGAGAGAATTGTGGAATCCACAAGAAATAGTCGCACTATAACCGTAAACAGTTTTAGTTTAGGCTTACTATAACGTAGCTACTGAATGTTGTATGTAGCCATCAAAATTTTTGTCTATCCTGACCCAAAAAGCATGCACGGATGCGTACTTCGAAAATCCCTGAGAAATAGTCGCAATACTGTATAACCATAAACAAAAACCGTGCAAGTAGTACCTCAAAGGTAATTTGAATAAAAAATAACTATTCAGCATGACAAAAGAGTTGAAAAGAAAAGCTTTGAGTGAGGAAAAGAAGGGTTCAATTCTGGCTTTACTGGCAGAAGGATACAGTGTGCGTCAGGTTGCTTCCATCCTGAAAATTTCAAAGACGGCGGCTCATAAAAACAAGGTCAAGCAACAGACATTGGGGACAACAAAGCTACAGACTGGCAGAGGGTGAAAACGACTGCCCACTGACCGAGATGACCATCAGCTCATTTGAATGTCACTCAACAACTGTAGGATGACATCAAGTGATCTACAAAAAGAATGGCAAACAGCAGCTGGGGTGAAGTGCATGGCGAGGACGGTTCGAAACAGGCTCCTAGGAGCAGGGCTGAAGTCGTGCAAAGCTAGAAAAAAGCTCTTCATCAATGAGAAGCAAAGAAGAGCCAGGCTGAAGTTTGCAAAAGACAATAAAGATTGGACCGTAGAGGAATGGAGTAAGGTCATCTTCTCTGACAAGTCAAATTTTCAGCTTTGCCCAACACCTCGTCGTCTAATGGTTAGACGGAGACCTGGAGAGGCCTACAAGCCACAGTGTCTCGCACCCACTGTGAAATATGGTGGAGGATCAGTGATGATCTGGGGATGCTTCAGCAAGGCTGGAATCAGGCAGATTTGTCTTTGTGAAGGACGCATGAATCAAGTGAAGTACAAGGTTATTCTGGAAGAACACATGCTTCCTTCTGCTCTAACAATGTTCCCCAACTTTGAGAATTGTTTTTTCCAGCAGGACAATTCTCCATGCCACACAGTCAGGTCAATCAAGGTGTGGATGGAGGACCACCAGATCAAGACCCTGTCATGGCCTGTCCAATCTCCAGACCTGAACCCCATTGAAAACCTCTGGAATTTGATCAAGAGGAAGATGGATGGTTACAAGCCATCAAACAAAGCCAAGCTATTTGAATTTTTGTGCCAGAAGTGGCATAAAGTCACCCAACAGCAATGTGACAGACTGGTGGAGACCATGCCAAGACGCATGAAAGTTGTGATTAAAAATCATGGTAATTCCACCAAATATTGATTTCTGAACTCGTCCTAAGTTAAAACATTAGTATTTTGTTGTTGAAAAATTAATATGAATTTGTTTTCTTGTCATTATTTGAGGTCTGAAAACAATGCATCCTTTTTTGGTTATTTTGACCAGTTGTTATTTTCTACAAATAAATACTCTAAACGACAATATTTTTATTTGAAATTTGGGAGTAATGTTGTCAGTAGTTTATAGAATAAAACAATACTGTTCATTTTACTCAAACACATACCTATGAATAGTAAAACCAGAGAAACTGTTCATTTTGCAGTGGTCTCTTAATTTTTTCCAGAGCTGTATATTAAAGATCAAAATCTTTACTGTACATTGTGTAATTTGTTGAGAACAAAATGACATTTGAGGGCTGGATTCAGTCACATCGAAAATCAAAGAAAACAATTGAAATCACAGGCTGTTCCAACTTGCATGAATTTCATCACGGCAACTCATCATGTGACTCAGTAGTGTGTGTGGCCCCCGTGCCTGTGGTGTCCTGGGGGATCTCCTCTTGGACCTGGATCAGGGCATCAGTGAGCTCCAGGACAGTCTGTGGCGCTACTTGGCCACCGCCAAAGCGGTCATGCTGGATGATTTTGCAGGCCTGCAGGTGGTCATGGTGGTGATTTTGCACATCTGTCACATGTGCTCAGTGTGAACTTACTCTTATCTGTTAAGAGAACGGGGCGCAAATGGTGGATCTGCCAATTCTGGTGATCCCTGGCGAATGCTAATCAAACTGCATGGTGCTGGGCTGTGAGCACAACTCCCACTAGAGTACGCTGGGCCCTCATGCCACCCTCATGGAGTGTGTTTCTGACAGTTTGGTCAGAAACATGTACACCAGTAGCCCGCTGGAGGTAATTTTGTAGGGCTCTGGCACTGCATCTCCTGTTCCTCCTTGTACAAAGGAGCAGATACCAGTCCTGCTGCTGGATTGATGCCCTTCTACGGCCTTGTCCAGCTCTCCTCGTGTAACGGCCTGTTTCCTAGTATCTACTTCTTGCTCTTGAGATTGTACTGGGAGACACAGCAAACCCTCATTTAATAGCACATATGGATGTGCCATCATGGAGGATCTGGACTACCTGTGCAAACTGAATGGGCTGCAGGTACCATTTCATTCTACCAGTAGTGACAAGGACACTAGCAAAACACAAAACTAGAGAGGAATAAGTCAGGAAGGATAAGGAGTGAGCAACTGTCTGTAGCCACTACCTACATTCCTACCATTCCCTTTTTGGGGTTTGTCTTGCTGTTGCCTCTCCAGTGCACCTGTTGTCACTTTCATTTGCAGATTGATTGATTACAGATTGATATCCCTGAAGTTTATTTGACTTGGTGTTATACTGTGATGTTGACGTGTTCCCTTTATTTTTTTGAGCAGTACATTTTGATGATATTCGCAGGAGGTGCTAAGGGGTGCTATCTTGATGAATGGATGTGCTGACATGAATGGCTTGAATGAGCGCTGAGGCGAGCTCCAAACAGCTTTCTTAAAACTCAATGCCATGGATGTTGCTACTTCTATAGTAAAAAAAGAAACGAGATATCACAATCTCAAAGATCTAGGCCTAATACTCAAGGACTCAAACAAATCAGCACCACTGACAGAAAATGTGGTTAACCGGCTTAACCGGTTTTAAGACCCTGCACTCCACTTTAAATGACCCCCTATATTACAGTTGTGCTCAAAAGTTTGCATGCCCTTGGAGAATTGGTAATATATGTACCATTTGTAAAGAAAACATGAGTGAGCAGGCTAAACATGTCTTTTATTTCTTATGGGATTCACATTCAACTGTAGGTCATAACAGAATGACACAATCATAAAAAAACATGGCAACAAAGAAAACAATAAACTGACCCCTTTTCAAAGGTCTGCATACCCTTAGTTCATAATACTGTGTATTGCCCCCTTTAGCATCAATGACAGCGTGCTGTCTTTTGTAATAGTTGTCTATGAGGCCCCAAATTCTTGCAGGTGGTATAGCTGGCCATTTGTCTAGGCAAAATGCCTCCATGTCATGCAAAGTCTTTGGTCGTCTTGCATGAACCGCACGTTTGAGATCTCCCCAGATTGGCTTGATAATATTAAAGTCAGGAGACTGTGATGGCCACTCCAGAACCTTCACCTTTTTCTGCTGTAACCACTGGAGGGTCAACTTGGCCTTGTGCTTAGGGTCATTGTCGTGCTGGAAAGTCCAAAAGCATCCCATGCGCAGCTTTCGTGCAGAAGAATGCAAATTGTCTGCCAGTATTTTCTGATAACATGCTGCATTCATCTTGTCATCAATTTTCATAACATTCCCCATGCCTTTAGAGCTCACGCACCCACAAAACATCAGTGAGCCATCACCATGCTTCACAGTGGGGATGGTATTCTGTTCACTATAGGCCTTGTTGATCCTCTCCAAACATAGCGCTTATGGTTGTGACCATAAAGCTCTATTTTGGTCTCATCACTCCAAATTACAGTGTTCCAGAAGCTGTGAGGCATGTCAAGGTGTTGTCGGGCATATTGTAACTGGGCTTTTTTGTGGCATTGGTGCAGTAAAGGCTTCTTTCTGGAAGCTCGACCATGCAGCTCATTTTTGTTCAAGTATCGTCGTATTGTGCTCCTTGAAACAACCACACCGTCTTTGTCCAGAGCAGCCTGTATTTCTCCCAAGGTTACCTGTGGGTTTTTCTTTGTATCCCGAACAATTCTTCTGGCAGTTTTGGCTGAAATCTTTCTTGGTCTACCTGACCTTGTCTTGGTGTCAAGAGATCCCTGAATTTTCGACTTCTTAATAAGTGATTGAACATTACTGACTGGCATTTGCAAGGCTTTGGATATATTTTTATATCCTTTTCCATCTTTATATAGTTCCATTAACTTGTAACGCAGATGTTTTGACAGTTCTTTTCTGCTCCCCATGGCTCAGTATCTAGCCTGCACAGTGCATCCACGTGAGAGCTAACAAACTCATTGACTATTTATACACAGACACTAATTGCAATTTAAAAAGCCACAGGTGTGGGAAATTCACCTTCAATTGCCATTTTCACCTGTGTGTGTCACCTTGTGTGTCTGTAACAAGGCCAAACATTCAAGGGTATGTAAACTTTTGGTCAGGGCCATTTGGGTGACTTCTGTTATCATTATAATTTCAAACGGAGCCAAACAACTATGTGATAATCAATGGCTTCATATGATCACTATCTTTAAATAAAATACATTTTTTTTGCATGATCAGTCATATTTTCAAAATCAATGCCAAAATTTCACAATTTCTGCCAGGCTATGCAAACTTATGAGCACAACTGTATCTATTCCATTATGAGAATTGTGAATGAATGTTTTATATCTCAGGAATTATGCAATACATCATGTGGATTTTATTAAGTTTTAGGGCAAATTTACCAATATATTTGTTCGAATTAAGGTCTGATAATCATAAATGACTTCCTTTCGTTTTTGCTACTCTGTTTTCGCACAACACTCAAATGATTAAACAACATAATAGCATACGGAGTACAGACTGTACATAAAGTAGACATTTTCAACAACAACAAATAACTAAATTGCCTGAGATTTAGGCCTACAGTATAACTTGTATTTGTAAAAGGATTTATTAAATACGAGAACAAAATATAAAGTGTTTCCGATACACACGGCCTATCAGCTGCCAAGAAAATTAATTGGATTTGAACAAAAAAAGCCTTATCATCTTGCAGCCAAAAATAAACAACATATATATATTATTACAATGCGCTACATTGCAAACAAGGTCCTTTCAAATATTAAGCGCATGGCATTTAACCAAGTAATACAATGCACACACCCTGGAAGGCTATAAATAATAAGGCAATTATATAGCCTGTTCTTTTCCAAGTTGTTTTATTCATAGAAGGACAATGCACCTGTTTTTGTGCTTCACAGCGAACACATTGAATATGTTCTGGGTATCCAAGGCTTTTGTTCTTTTGGAGTTAATGGCCAGGAAGTAAGTTGCTGTTTCGCGCATCTTCCATACTGTTCCTAAAGGAACGTTTTCAAGTGCTTGATGCATCAGTTGTAGAGTTCACTGAATCATGAGTGCCAATTGTTTTTATTTAGCATTGTGGGAAACCCAACCTAGGTTGACCTGAGATAATTTAGCGACTGTGCAAACTGTGCTTAAGTGGGCGCAACTATTTAGAAGAGCAAACCTATGTTTTACATTAATAATAATGCAATATTTTTTGTATTAAAATATGGAATCATTTAAAAAAAAGATTTACGACATGCTGCTGCTATATTTATCATCATGGTCAGTCATATTTTCAAAAACAATGTCACAATTTCTGCCAGGGTATGCAAACTTATGACCACAACTGTATATCACCTAAAGTAACTGTTTCTCTAGTTTAATTTCATGCTTTGCATTCATGCTAACTTCAAACCCACACAGCTTAAACAGTTAGCTATGTAATGGCTGGTTGTTGTGGGGATGGTTGTAAAAGTTAATAAAGAATTATAAAACCATCCCTTTATCAAGATGTTTTTTGTACTTTTCACCTTTTTTCTAGCATGCAGTGGAAGCGTAAGACAGACAAGGGTGTCCCTGCAGACATTCTGGGAAAGGCTGCAATTGAAGTCAGGCAGGGAAAATCTGTGAGATCAGTCACCAAGGCCCATTCCATCTGTCACGTCACCTTTTACAGATATTGTAAAGCCGCACAGAAGCTAAGAGAGGAGGGTTCAAGTGAGAAGCCCCATGTAGGCTACCGTAGTAGCCAGAAAGGCACAGGAGGAAATCTTGACCGAGTATTTGATAGAAGCAGCTGATCCATTCTATGGGTTAACCCCTCGAGAGGTAACAGTGAGACAGGCATAATTAAAATATGGTGCACTCATATGTTTAAGGAAAGTATTTCACTCCACAATTCTTATCCCCATTATGAAGAGGTAGAGAGAATTTATTTACAGCTTTTCAGCAGCAATTGTTGTGGCTTGTTTATTACTTATTGCCCCAAGGGGTCATACATCATTCATGGGGATAACATGTTTACTGATCACTTGCTTTTAGGTCAGAAGTTTGCATACCAGTTGGCAGTGGACAATAACTATAAACACCCCCAGTCATGGGTGGTATTTTAAAAAATGACCTGTCATTGTTACATCCATCCCCAGGTAGTGTTACAACTCACCCCAGTTGTGGGGTAGGTTGTAACAATGGCACTCTTTGTATTTGACACTAACTCACATAATCTGTGATTGTGTAGTAGATGTCCAAGTGAGTTCTATTTGTAGAAGACAGATATGAGTAGTTTTGATCAAAGTTTGAGAGACCTAGCATAAACAACCACTGAGTTACTGACACTCAAACAAAACGTGTTTCTTTCATCCCCGGCCTCCTCTATTTGTGTAGACCCAGAGACATTACTAGGCCTATTTTAGGAGGGCTTTAGCCTTATAGATGTTTAAAACCTTATTAAACAAACAAAAATACTATAGACTGTGTTCTTTGAAATAGTAATTTTTTTCTTATTCTTATGTTTCATAAGACCTCCAATACAAACCCTTGAAATTCTTCTTCATATAATTCATCTAAAAGCCCTGGCGGTTCTAGTGTTGATATCTGATTAGGCATGTGACAGTACAAGTCTCGTAACAGGTGCTTTGTCTTACCCAGCTCGCTTCTTTTTTTAATGTGGAGTAATTAACAGTAATTTGGTGACTTTAGTCAAAATTTAAATAAACAAATTACATGTTCTGCTCAAACAACATTTTATTAGAAACTTTAGGGGAAAAAAACAATCGTTATTTATCTTTGAAAATATTCATGAAACAATGATGAGTTGAACGTGTAGCATATTGCCCATTTAACAACCGAAACGTCCTTCATGTAAACGCACTATATTATATACGTGAACTATATTTTTGTTTTGGTCTACTGTGGCATATTGTACTTTATCGAAGAAATGTGGTGGGAAAAAAACATTGTATTAGGCTATTTTATAGAATATCCGACATCTAAATTATTATTCAGTAATGTCAGTGGTTTACGTGAGAGTTGGGAGTTTATGGTTTCAAACACAGCAACATAGCAATCCATGAACAGGCTTATAATAGACAATGGGGGTATATAAGAAAGCAGGGTCAACATACCTTGAGTTTAGATCACAGCTCTGGGTTGACTGACTCTGAGCTGTCAAATTCAGAGTTTTCGGTTTCAGAACCGGTGGTAACAATTCATTCACTTAATTCTGAGTTAAGTTAACCCTGAGTAAAGCATGTGCATGAGGAGATAAAAAGCCCTCATCAATGGAAATTCAGATAACATGATTCATCATGGCAACAGGAGAAAAAGGTCCCGAACCCCATACTTCTCCCCAGTGTTGTTAGAAATATTAATGAATCCATATGCAGAATATGAGTATATATTCAAGAAAAAAGCAATACAGTAGCAGCAGCAAAAGAATGTGAGCTAGCGTAGCAGAAAATTGCTGACGGAGACAATGTGTGAGTATTAATTGAAAAAAAAGAGAAGTCTCATCTCAAGTGTTCCACTCATTAAACATTTATATAATGTGTGTGTGTGGGTGTAAAATCAAGATCAGTTCATTCATCAAATGCACCAAATAACACAGGCATCATTATGAACAGTGAAATTATTGTGACATAGCACACGACATCTACGTAGTAAGAATTAAAAAATATATAAAGCAAAAATATAGCAATAGTATACATAATGTAAACTAGCAGCAATTTTAAAGAGAGTAGGATGGGGAATATGAACAATATGGGTAGAAGTATTGAATATTATAGATACATATGAGTGTAATATGCTTATGAATGGTACATGTAAAGGAAAATTCGAAAATGTACCTGAAAAGACATCAGAGCATCTGGAATGTTCATGTGTGGTCAGTATGATCATAGATCAGTGTTGCTGGTAGAGGAGCCTTATGGCCTGAGGGAAAAAAAAACTGTTTGTGAGTCTGGAAGTGGGTACCCTGATGCTTCGGTAGCGTCAACCAGACAGCAGCAGTGTGAACAGACCATAGCCTGGGTGGCTGTAGTCTTTGATGATGTTCCGTGCTTTCCTAAGGCATCGTGTATGGTAGATGCCTTGCACAGAGGGGAGATGGATCACACGATCCACAGATTTCACCACCCTCTAGAGGGACCTGCGATCCACAGTGGAGCAGGTGCTGTACCAGGCAGTAATGCAGCCTGAGAGGATGCTCTCAATGGTGCACCTGTTGAATTTGGTGAGAGTTATTACAGACATGCCAAACTTCTTGAGTCTCCTCTTGAGTCTGCTTCTTGAGGTCATCTATTTATGCAAGTGCAACTCAACAGGCACAAAACATACTTGGCAGCAACTGAAGATAAAATATAAAAATATACTTCAAACAGGAAAAGTATAAATTCAGTACAACCAATTGTGATGTTGTTCAGCCTCCCCTACCTAATTAAACACCTTTCAGTGGCTACATTCAGCATGTGATATATTTAAGTAGTAAGTGAAATTTTCTAAACAAAAAAAAGTACAATTCTCCAAAAAGTACAATTCTTTGTTTGCCTAAACTGTAAAAAATAAATATTATTTTACGGTAATTTAATTTAAATTTTACATGTAATTTTCTGTATTTCACAATGACAGTAAAATTATTTTTTAAATTAGAGATAAAACCTTCATTTAATATTTGTCCTGTAAAATAAATGGAAAAGTCTGTTATCAGGAAAGAAATATCTTTTTTCCACAGACTTTGATTCGCTGTTTAAAAAAATAAACTGTATGCAGCAAGCTTTGTGGCTGTTGATGTTGTTAATGTTTATGTTTGTTGTGATTGATAAGAAGGTGGCAGAGCTTTGTTTTTCATGCCATCTTGTTATTCATGTACAGTGTTAACCTTTGGAATGTTTTTGGGGATTATGGTTGTGTTTATGTGCCAACCATAGAAATGGAGACAATACTGTTTGGTGTTCTTTGTTGCTTTATAAACTGTTTTGTGGTGTCTGAGAAAGCAGAGCTCTGACTCTTGCATATTTTTGCCAACCATGTGCCTGGTAGACTTTGGTACGTTGTCAAAATAGTAATAACTGATGTATGAATACACTGTAAAACAAAAAAAGTGTAAAAAAAAAAAAACAGCAGGGGTGCCGGACAAAATCTGTTGAAACAAAGTTGGTTTCACCCCTGGAAACTAAAATATTAACTGATTAGTGCTTCAAGTCTCAAAGCTCCATACTAAATAAACTGATTACTGCTTAGACTAATACCTGCAATTCTGTGGAATTCTTTTTTTATAAGTCTTGTAGGTCTGTGACTTGGGAACCCTACAAAAGTGTACAGTAAACATTTCAGTGCAAGAGTCACATCTCTGACAGCCCGACAGACTTGGAAATATGTTCAACCTCACCGATGTTCTACAGAAAACCGCAACACAAAGAATTTGTTCCAAACTGAGAGCATGTCCACGATGTGTCATAGGAATGATATCAGGGCTGAGAATATTATGAATAATATTATGAACATATAATATTGAGAATAATATATGTTCAGATAAATCAGGCCCGGATCCATGGGGGGGGGCAAAGCCGGGCATTGCCCCCAGATAGAATCTGTGCCCCCCCCCCCGTTTTGTTTCCCCTTAAACACTGCAAATGGTATATGAATTAGATATGCCCCCCATTGATAAAAAATGCCCCCTCAGTCATTTCAACCTGGAGCCGGTCCTGAGATAAATGATCAATTGGGCAGAAAAACGGTAATGCTCAAACAGATAATTATTAGGGAATGATAAAACATCCAAGCGGGGTCTGATAACCCTCTCCCAACAGAGATTTCTGCGGTGTATTTGCGCTTCAATATCAATTGGCTCTTTGAGAAAAGGACACGCCCTGTCTGACACATTCAGATTGCAGGTTTCAGTTAAAGAGTAGAACAAACTCAGGGTTAGTTGGATAAAACCTGCTAGCGAGCAGGTTAGCTTCACAGTTTGTTGCCGTAGTAACTGGCTCAGAGAAACGCTGAACTGGCTCTTTGAAACCGTAAACCTTGAGTTTCCATCAACTCTGAGTCAACTAACCCGCTTTCTGAAATCCCCCAATATTCCGCAAAATTGAATGTTTTAAAATGGCCATATAAAAACAGACACAGGCTTGAATTAAAAGCAGTAAACACTACATTGTTTCAATAACAGCAGTTTCAGGTGGGTGATGACGTTCTCACAGATGCCCCCTGGTGGGCATTCTTATTTTTTATTTTATGTTTTTGTCCATGCGGCATGGCACTGTAACTTGCTGCGGTGTACCGGAGTATAACGAGGCATGCCCCATTGCGGCCCGCCCCCTTGGAGCTGGAATTAGACGAGCGACATCTGTAAATAGGCATACAGAAGTCCATTATCAGCAACCATCACTCCTGTATTCCAAAGTTAATAATTTTAAAAGGCGAATTAATCTTTAGAAAACCCTTTGAAAAGATTATTTTAGAAGAAAATTATGTTAGTGTAGTGAGGGGTATTAGAGAGAGTGGTTGGAAAGGTTTACCACTAGAAGGTTACCGGGGGATGGATAGGGAAATGAGTGCAAGGGAACGTAACCTTAGTGATAAATAAATCTAAATATGATCTGACTCCATATTGTTTGTAAACATACGCAATCATAAATGACCATGATATGCTGGAAGTTCTTAGAAAAGGCAGCTAATCTTTCGTCACAAACCAAACATTTAAAGGATCATATGTTTCACGGCCTACGTTATCCTCAATGCTCCTCATCAGTCAAGTACAGAAAACAAGGGATTGTATAGCAACCCGGAACTCAGGGATGATCAGTCTGGGCACTTCAATTTACGTATGTGTATGTGCCTGTATCAGTTATCATAAGCGCCCATACGGTGTAGGTCGTTTATCATGAACCATACAGTAAAATGGCATGTGTTCCTGGGGTATTTTTTTATTAACAGAAGATTAATATGCCCACGACTCAGGGATGACTAGACAATGTCATATGTTCCTGGGCCTAATCAGACTGCTTCGAGAATCCAGAACTCAGGGATACCAAGTCTGGTCGCTTAGACTTACTTACAGTGGGGCAAACAAGTATTTAGTCTGCCACCAATTGTGCAAGTTCTCCCACTTAAAAAGATGAGAGAGGCCTGTAATTTTCATCATAGGTACACTTCAACTATGAGAGACAAAATGAGAAAAAAAAATCCAGAAAATCACATTGTAGGATTTTTAATGAATTTATTGGTAAATTATGGTGGAAAATAAGTATTTGGTCAATAACAAAAGTTCATCTCAATACTT